>KV751414.1:359108-377445 GCA_001698575.1 Mola mola
CAGAATCCCTCTGAAGCACCCACTGCCGCAGACCTTTCTATAGGCCACAGAAACCACCTCTCCTGCCTGTCCGTCAGAAAGATTTGACTGATTATCTTTCCAATGATTTGTGAATTTGTTGAATCTTTCAATATTTTAAGGTTCTTTTTGGCAGGTGCACCCAGTGGTTCCTTTTACATGTTTGTTATGCCATGGCATCTATTATGGAGTTGATGCTTTGAACATGCTCTCAGATGTGCAACTTGTAGAGTATTGCTTCATTTGAGAACTTTGGTTAATTAATGTGCCTGTATTTTAGTTTGAATCCTTTGTGTTTTATTACTCCAAGTCGAGACATGTATGTGTTAATGCATTGTAGATAATACTGTGTGTGTGTGTGTGTGTGTGTGTGTCTTTCCTAGATCTCCACCTTTCTAAATTTATGACTTGCATGGTTCTATTTTTCTACTATGAAGCCTAGTCTTACCCCTGCCCCTGTACTTATAAATTATGTTATGTTAGGTATATAATTGATGTTCTTTCTTTTTTATGTAGATTGTTAAATTAATTTATTGATGCAGAGCTGCTTTTCAATAAGCCCAGGATGATAGGATGGGATCTATCTGTCTAGTGCAGAGTGGCGCACGGTGAAGTGCAAATTTCATTCCCAGGTTCTGACCAACACAGTTGCTGTATTCATGGGCTGTTGCCCATGTTGTGCAACTTGCAAGGAGGCTTGCAATCATCTCTGCGCCAATGTGTTCTTAAATAAAAACATTCCTATCCATCAGCACGATGAGGACCGCTGTTTAAACTGCAATGCACTCTGTGACGACGCACTTGACTTTAGCTGTGAGTTGCTTTAGGGAATGGGAGGTGCTATTCTTATATATTTAGTTCACACCTTAAACCTACAGAGGGACTAAATTTGATAAACTTGTGTCATATACTCTGCTTTGCACTTACATGTGGAGATGGACACGCCCAAAATGAACTTGTGCCCGAGACTTCAGACTGCGCACTTTTTATTTGTTCAAGCTGGGCCCACAGTAGTTCAGATCTTTTTGATACTTGCTGGTTTAATATTCCCCTGATGTAGGTTGCGCTTCATTTAATAATCTTAGTAGCAGCTGATGTATCTGTGAATATCCAACTCATTTTTCATTTATTTCTTCTTTCCTGCTTGAATTGTATAGTTATGTGAGAGCAGAGGTTTACAAGGAAATACAGCACTTGTTGTCAAACTTTCAGTTTTCACAAGTCAGGTTTTTAACACTGACTTTACAGCATCTCTTTTCTGTGTACAAGTCAGCTGAACATTTTGGCTTGAAGAAAATTGTTTGAAGACATGTTGTGGAAATTTTCTGCGCTGTCCTGTTTAAAGGCATTTATGAGAATATCTGTCTTTTGTCTCTACGTTGTGACTATAAGTGAACAAATGCTCGGCTGTTGCATGACTTACTTGTCATACCTGTCCTAGAAATATTTCACACCAATATTCAGTTTTTTCATATATACATTTTACTGTACCTTCAAAAGTTGGCACCATGTGGCAAAAGTCAATTTTTTTTTTTTTTACCATTTTCTACTATGCACTAGTGTAGAAAACATTGAACAGGGTATATTTGCTTCCCCAGGAGTTATCTCAGATCAATAGGTGGCGGACGGGGCAGTCATCGATCAGCTCAGTGCATAAAGGCTAATTTATGCCACTGCTCTGGTGATCCCTCTGCACGGAGGCACCAGGGTGTGAAATTCAAATTATTATTACAGCCAGGCAATTCCATTATCTGGGGGAGGGATATGTTGCTCTGGCACATATTGGCTGTCTTCCTTGCAACGGGAAAGAGAAGAATTGAAGGAATGGAGGCCAAGGCTACCCTTCTGTGGCCGAGGCAGTAGAGGGATTATTAGCCCACTTTGTCATGGCGACTTCACTTTCTCCTCTTAAAATATCCCCCCATTCCCATTGCGCACAGTCGAAAGAACTAAAGGAGCTGTACAGCCATTTTGTTGCTGGTGATGGTCTTAGTGGGGAAAATGTTTGCTGTTTTTTTAGAACTATATAAACGTACTATATTCTAAACATTAATTTATTTTGTAATGAAATGCACATGATGTTATGTTTAACTACATGTAATGAGGCATATGAAATGTATACTGCATGCAAATATATGACAACCAAATCACCAAAGTTCCTCATAGAATGGTTCCCACTAGCATTTTAAATTCACGAGGTACAATTACACTGGGTAAGGCTGTATATAACCCAAGAAGTGTCCTGTCACAATTTATCTACTGCTGACAGAATGAGGTGTGTCTTTCAAAGCTTCACACTTTTTCTGAAGAAGACTTATTGAGAAACTTCTGTTCAGCCAGGGAACTTCTGTTTGTTTTTCCATTTATACTCGTTTCCTGGATAAACAGGTCGCACCTGATTGCCATACACCGTGGAGCTGAATGTACTGTATGTTACAACAGTTTGACAAAAGGGACCAGGTTAACTTTTCAGGTTTAGGTTCTGGCACTGCAGGGCTGGGTAGGCTAATACAACTACTAGCTGCATGGTTGACCAAATTAGCCATTGGCTCTACACAGAGCCTATCATTTAGCCTAGCATGTGATCTTACTTATTGATATTGTTATTAATAATAGTTATTATCTTACAAAGGTATAGCTATTAGTAATAGTTATAACTTAGAAACATAACATGTTAGAGAGCAACATTTTTTTGCTATATAATATAGATATAAAATATTTGAGAAGCTGTAATCTAGTAAGCTAGGCCAGAACCACTGGAAAAATAAAAATGTTATAACACTTGCAAAACTAATTTTACGATTGTTTGCCCAAATACTTTTGTATCAGAGACATGTGACACAAAACATAAAAAAAACAAAACAATTATAACATCTATTCTGACTTTAAATAGGCAAGATGGTTGGTGTGTTCTGGCATGCTCCTAACAAGGAGCACTGACACACAAGATATCTAAATATTTTAGAGAACATTTTAGCTTACCCTGGCCAAGTGTACATGAACCAGTGTGCCTCGTGGAAGAAAATCTTTTTCCCCTTGGACTAGCAGAATCCATTCTGAGAGAAGGCACAATCATACACATTTCATTGACTTTTCAAGTTTTCATGAGAGCTGTCTCAGGGAACCAGTGCTGTGACCAGACTCGGATTTTGTAGAGAATGCCCTTAGAGTGTATATTAAAGAAACACACTAGGAATGCAATATGACTAATTCAAGAAACATTTCTAGCCAAAACATTGATCTATCAGTCATCTGCGGGGATGCACATGCATATAAGAGTGACTCTGTAGCTGGTTTGTACTTGCAAGACGTTTTTCCTGATCTTGAGTTTTAAGCTAAAGAATTTTTTTTTGTAAAAAAAAAAAAAAAAAAGAAAAAATAACGTAGGCCTTTTGATCTTGTTGATACTTGTGTTGCTCTCTCTGTAGATGCAGAGTTTAGGCTATGGTAACCATTTTTACAAACTTCACACTATCAGAGTTGATAATGGGTGAGTCTGAGCCATTGGTGCATAAAAAAAACATTTAATTTTGAGACAAAATGTAATACATTTGCTATTAGTGAGGAGGTGTATTTAATTATTTTTAGTCAAATAGCAATCTCTGTCCATGTTGTTTTTGACAGCGACATTGGCCTGCTGGTACGGACATTAGAACAGAAAACACTCAAATGGAAGGCATTTTCAAAGGACATCCATTGGCAGATGGAGGTGAACTGAAGAAACTGGAAAAAAACGTAGAATAGATTAGGAAACTAGGGGTGGAGGGACTTTAGAGACACTCATTAAAGCCAAGTACAGTCCATAACAGGACAGGGGGTTGCTCAATGTTCAGCTGGAGTGCTTGTTTGTCGGCCCTGAGTCACAATTAATTAGCACCACAAGGGGCATCAACACTGTTCTGCATTCACAGTATTTATTTGTAAAAAGAAAAGGAAAAGTGAGAGCGGGAAAGAGATGAAAAAGAGCTGAGAGAACAAGACTCACAAACGGAACACTTAAATTGCTCAGAGGTGCAAGTTGTTGATAGTGGGGCTGATGGTCAGGGCTGTGTTAGGCTGTGTTGGGCTGTGTTGGCTGTGTTAGTGGAATTTCAACAATCCGAATCTGTTATAAACATGTTCTTGCAGGACCTGATGCTTCAAAGATATGTTTTGTCTTCTCCTCAAACTCTTGTCCAGAAATTTAGATGGTAAAATGAGACTCGGACAAAACATTTGTACTTCCAATGCAACAGGGAGGTATAACTTATCTGAGGTTATTTTGTCTTAAAACAATAATAAAGTTTTTGAACTGAACTCACATTTGAAAGCACAAATATACTCAATTTCAGTTATTCATATCACCTCAAAGTCTCCCTCTGTTAATATTAATGCAGGGAAAGGGACGAGAACAATTGACTCTATTGACCTAATGACTTGACTTGATCATAATCACCTCTGGCACCAAAGTCTGCTGGAGGGAATAACAAATTTGTGGCAAGTACTGTATGGATATATGAATTATTTGTAAGCACTGTGTACGTGTACAGGTCTGACGAATTAAATTATGAACAGGAAATGAGGTGCATGTAAACACGAGTGGACCTTGTTCTTCTCAAGCATTAAAAACATTTAGATTAAAGGAAAACTAAAACGGGAATGAAATCCAAACCAATGTGAAAGGGTTCAATGTTTATTGAACATTTTACGAATGTGTTTGGTCTATGTCGGTCAAGATTTCATGTTCACAGGAAACTGGACTTGATAATCTGTATGGTTTCAATATAGACTTTTCTCAAGCTATACTGCTGGTCCAAAAAAAAAAAACAAGGTTACCAGGTGGATTCAACTCTGTAATAGTTAAGAGCTTTCCATTAGCTAATTACTGCCGTGAGTAATTGTTTCAGTTGGCAACAAGTTATTTAACCCTAACTGATGCAGCTAGTAGCTTCTCATTTCTGAAACAACAACAACTATGTCAGAAGACAAGTCCCATGATCGTGGAAAAGATGCTACAAATTATTGGTCTGCATCAGGCAAAGAAAACAACTTAAGACCCACTGAAACTGGGCTAAGACTGGCCCAAGCGTTATTAAAATCTGAAAGGACGGTGGTGAAACATCATCTTCAAGGAAGAAATGTCAGATTCTCCCATCTTTAAAACCAAATCTTCGCAAACAAAACTAATGTAACTCTGGACGTAAATAAATGTTATGATACTGCAATCAATGCTGTAATCAATGCCTAAGGTCTTCCAACGAAATATTTGAGTGAGTGACTTATCTTTGAGACAGACATTGTACAAGACCCACTCTAACTAAGCATGTCACATGACATAACACTTTTACAAATTTAGCTAGTCGTCTGTTGGGGTCAAAAGCTGGAGAGATGTTTGAAGGAGATAGTGTTTACACAGAGTTTTCTCTGTACTCAGATTACTGATGAAGACACAGAGTCATCATCACTGCAGCAGCCTGTTACCTGTTTAAAACCTGGACATAGATATCAAGCTACATTCTCTACGTACTGTAACTCCTACTCAGTGACACAAGAACAATCTCTACTGGCAAAATGACTTTATATTGTTTGTATCTTCATTAATTGATATTTTAATAATGAAATCACTATTTAGTAGCCCAAAATATGATGTACGCAGGCAGAGGGGAGAACATGCAAACTTCGCACAGAAACGCCCTGACCCGGGAATTGAACCCAGGTCTTGCTGTGAGGCGACAGTGCTAACCACTGCACCACTGCACCACTGTGCTGCCCTCTGAAAAGAAATGATGATGTAAATGACGATGTAAAATATTAAATTAAAATAAGAAATCATGGAGAAAAAAATTTGGATTATATTAAGAAAGTCAGAACTCATTATTGCAGACTAAGGGTGTTCTATACAGCTCTGTCTATTATTAAACAGATGAAGAACACTGTGTTTAAGGAGGGACCACTGTAGTGGGAGCACTAGAGTTGTGGCAATGGCAAATGGCTCACAGGTCGGGTTGGGGGCCTTCAGTGCCTTTTCAAAGTTTAGGTTCCTGAAGCAAAAACTATTTGCTGGCTGACTTTAACTTAAACCTGTGCTGGAACTTTTATATTATTGCACTTTTTGGTATTATTTGAACGTATAACCTTCTCAATGCATGCTTTGGAAGTTGTCCCTAGGACTTTGGAAATAGTTGCATTGTGATGACTGTTGTCCTAATCACAGGTCATAGGTCATGTTTTATTTCCCATGCATTACCAAAACAGAGTGGATATGTTGTTCCCTAATGGTTAAGTGGTGAATTCTAAGATGAAATGAAATACTATGGAAACGATATATCTGAAATAACTAAAATGAACGATTGACTTACCCTACTCTGCCAGTGGTGTTTCATGTTCCTGAACTTGTCATTTCATGACGTGTACATGCTGTATGGTCAGTGGGTTATCCACATAGTTATACACATTGTTATCATGTTCAGATGTAACTTTATTGATCCCCCTTGGGAGAAATTCAGGTTGACACAGCAGTACAGAAGTGAAAGTAGCAGTGCAAAGGGAAAGCTGTTGTGTACATATATTTTCCCATAGATTGTCTAAATGGGTTTGACCTCTACCTCATTCCTATGGGGGTTCTTGTCATGTTAGGAAAGCCACATGAATTGTTGCTTAGGTGGCAGCTGGCAGGACAGACCATTTGCTGTTTTTTTTTTTTATCCTGTCATTGATTTCAGCATCTCACTGGCCAGAATGGGTTAAACATCATCAGGACCTCTGTCACAGAGAGATTGAATTTAGCTGCTGCTGCCAAACCAAATAGGCAAACAGTCTGTCTGGTAAAGGAAAAAAAAAGAAAAAAACGGAAGGAAATGTGTGAAGAGACATTGGTCTGGTACCTGCCAGTCAGAACCCTCCATCCTCTTGCTAAGTGTTTCGTTGCCATTACGAAAATAAATCCTGGCTAATAAATTGTCCAGATGGCTTTGCCTGTTTTCCCTGTGACTCATTTTTGTATCAATTTAATGAAAGAAATATTTAATCTGCCAAACCTTGTTTGGTATTAATAGCAAATGCCTGTTGTCTATTTCGTTTTCACAAACGCTAAATAGTACAAAGACAAAATAAAAGCTGCAATGTGTTCATATATCAACATTATAATCCAGATGAATGTGCATGCAAATCATTTACAACAAAGGTCCAGAATTCGTTTGTCTATGTATTCTGGAAGCCCAGTAAAACTGCATACAAACAGCATATGCACAAAGCAGAATACAATCATGTGATCCTAATGTTCTATTTTCTTTGCCTTGCAGGTAAGGCGCTTCATGCTTACCCATGGGTGCCACCGCAGTGATGGCTGCAGTTGTGATGAGTAACACAGTCTTACTTCATGGCCCTCATTAGAATATAGACATAGAAATGTCTTAATATCATGTTTTTAAGGACTGTTTTTAATCATACACCAAGTAAATGTGTTTCCTAAATCTAAACTGTTTTGTTAGGTATATCTGGACTCTAAAGCTTTACAACTATGCTTCCTGACACAAACATAGTCCTGGTTCCATACCCACTCCTTCACTATAAGGTCAACTTCGGCCAACCATCAAAGTAAATTTGATTGTTGAGGATGATTGCAGCCACTGACCTACCAGGCCACAACTGAGAGTCATAGATGGTCCTAAAAACAACCCCACACGCAACATAGTTAACTTTCTGCCAATCACACTGCAAAACCATGTTTAGAGTATGTGCCAACCAGAGAGAGAGAATCCCTTTCCCTATAGGCTTGACTGAAGCCACTGACAGGGCCTTTCCATTCCCACAACGGACAAGCAATTTTTTCAGGGCATCTGATCGGGACTAAGGGGACTTCACCACCATGGATGGAGCTACTACTCATCCGGTACAAGAATCACCCCTAAACATGAGGTTGTTTCCTCTGTTGTCCAGAGCCACATGCATGTTGATGAAAGCTAATGGGGTGCAAACACTGGTCCTCAAACAACACATATGTGTCTAGAGTGTTTGGAGAACCGGGCATCCAAGTGAAAGCTGGCAAACACTTTTGCATGCAGCTCATTTGGTGCAGTCCCATTGGCAACATTAGGTGAGCTGTTGCCATTACTGTGATGCTTTGCTGCAACCTTCTGGGTTTTGTCAGAACATCCCAGAGACTGTGTTATTTGAGCATGACCCCAAGTACAGTGCACATCTGTTGCTGAGGTTGGGGGCTACTCTTCTTCCAGTTTATTGCAAACCCTATATTTGGAAGAAAGAAAGATCAGTTGAGCTTTGTGAAGCCAACTCCTTGAATTCAGCCATATCAATGACATCATTTAGGAAAACGCAGACCTTTATATCCAGACTGTGCAGCAGCTGGAAAGACATGTTCATGTACTAGTAATTAGTGACGATGCCGCTGGCCAGAGAGTAGCCAGATGGAAGTCTGTTGCATTTGGAAGCTGTCTCCAGGGGGACTTCCTGTGTTTCAGAACTACATCAACCTGAAAAGCAGCATACTGTGTGTTGATGGTACACTAGTAAACAGTCACTCGGCTGAACCGGTTTCTGTAACTGCTTACGGTTTGCATGTGGAATGTTTTGCAGGCATTTTCAGGAGACAAAGATCCAATATGGGCCTGAAAAGCAGTCATCTGTCATGGTTATCACCAGATATATGTCTTATTATCTGATATCTGGCTGATATCTCGTATTATCACCGGGGGTCTCAGCATCATTGACCTTTGTTAACTGTTTTTTGTAGGATTTCCATATGTTGAGTCATGCTTCTACAATTAGCTGGCTTCCTCTCTGACAGTCATTAAGTCGAACACAGTATATGACCAGACAAAAGTACATAAACATGTCAAGTCCTGACATACAGTACAACGTTTACAAATTTATTGTAGCTACAGAAAAAAACATTCTTGATTTTGAAATGAACTCTTATCAGGGCAGGCACACAGTGCGATACTTTCAGTACAACTTCACATTCTTGAGAGAGTCAGAAATCTGACTGTGGATATCTTGCAAATTTCTCCACTGGTCATTAATAGATCCACGTACATAAAATGCACACATATGCACCTACATGTGCTCTCAAACAGTAACTCAACAGAATGCACACACATCTTTATTTACATTGGCACACATAGTGTTGTTTGCCCAATCTGGTGAAGGCAAACATAGGCAATTTTTGTTTAAAGCCGTTCTCTTCATGTGGGTGGTTGGAGCAATACTTGGGTTGGTCGACTGCCTTTACTTAGGTAAATAATATAATCAGATACAAATGTAGGCCTAAGTCCGTCTGGTTTTTTTTTCCCATCAGAGTGTTTGCTCAAGCATAGTGATTAAAAAAAGAGACACGCACAGACTTACATAAATCGTAGACGTGTCACATACAATTTGAGATTTAACTGCCAAAGTTGTGCAATATTGTTTTTTTAGTTTTTTTCTCCAGCGCTGAAATGCTGTTTAACTGGTTGAGCATACTGAGTGTAACTGTGGTTGACTTGACTTACACAAGCTTAAGTTGCAGAGTCCTAGGTCATGTGTACCCTTGCTCTTACTTTATTGTAATTGTTCACTAGGCCATGTGGACCAGATACAGATAGAGCACACGTGCTTTTTTAAAATTGCAGCAGCAAAATGCAAATAAATATAGGTGATACAATAGGCCCACAGTTTCTGTGCATATGGGAATGTGTACTTGCTGTCGAGCATATAAGAGTATGTGAGACTCACTGTAGGTGTATGCCAACAGACAAGGTGATAGCTGCAGTTGGGCTGATCTGAGGGTAAACAGTGTGGGAGCCAGCCACAGTGTCTAGGAGATTTCAGAGATTTTCAGAGACAGGTGGGGTGGGGGGGAGGGCGTCCTGCAGTTGTTAGCTGCAGGCCATTTATGCCAGTGCTTCCAGGGGATGCAATGGATGTGCAAATATGGGTTGGGACAAAATGTTACAAATTTAGTGTTTATGGTCAGAACTGGCAGGGAATAGCATAGTAATTTTTTTCAATTATAGGTGTCAGTAAGTTTATTTTTGGGTTTGGACAGGACGGGGCTAGCTGTTTCCTTTTGTTTCCAGTCTCTGTGCTAAGCTATGTTTTCCTCCCTGTGGCTATAGCTCCATACTTAAAGGTTAGATTTAATTTGCTTATATTTGCAGGTCAAGGCAGGTGAATCCTTAATACACCCAATAAATTAAAGAGTGGATTAAATATTCTGTATCCTGAATCATATCTGTATCAGAAAGATTTTTGAAAAAGGTGGTATTTTGTCTTCACAATACTGTATGTAAAGTCAACCGAAATACTGTGGCCTTATTCTGCCCACACATCTTTATTGCCAGTCAAAATCTGTTGGGTGAAAACATGGCTGCATATTCATGAAGGCCGCATTAAAGCACCATGGGTCCCAGGGCTACAACTTTTTGAGGTCTTTCCTTAATGTTTCAACATTTGCTCTATTGCTGATGTTTGAACTATGTTGAGCGTATTAGGTGGTTATCTAAGTACTTAAGACTTAGCCTTTAAGACATCTATTCATGGGAAGACGGTGATGATTCAGCATTTGTCCTTGTCGTTTCACTCTCTAGTACTGCTGCTAGAGAGTTTTTTTGTTGTTGTTGTCTCAACCTCAGTGCTTGCAACTTTGACTTTGATTTTCGCATTTTAGAGCCCCAATTTCACATTCTCTCAAAGGAGTTTTTTTTAGGGAAATCTCCATTCACATAGCGACTCCAATGTGCAACACTTTAAGAACAACAATCATTCACTGGACAGTCACGTTATACATTTACCAATCACAGTTACCTTTTAAGATAGTAATCAACCCCACCCCCCTCCCTGAAAAGTGCTAAAAGGTAGGCATGATTTGCGAATCGTAGTTTATCTCTCCGAACCTCATGGGCCCTTTCATGTCGTCTGGCCCCTGGGCTTCAGCCCCAGTAAGCTTGTCCATTTAGAAGGTGGTAATTTTACACAAAATCAGTCACTCTTTTTGTCACATGCACATTTTTGTGTCCAGAGTATCATTTTTATACTGAGTGCTATTTGTACTGCTCAACTTGTAATAAGTCCATTTTTCAATGCAAAAAATAATGATAATGCACAGTTAATTTCATCCTTGTGTTATGTTGTTTTGTTTGAACTAACTGGTTGTTAATTAGCAGAATTATTTTATTGAATTAAGTTTTAAGTGATTTTTTTTTTTTCTAATATCCATAGAGAAGTAAAATCAGTATGGAGTATAGGGGTCAAAAGAAATACACAACATGCTTGCGTGTCACGTTGTGCTGAATAGCTAATTACAGTCACTCTAGCTCGTAAACATGTCACATATACACTTTGCCATTAGAGTTTTGATTGACGATATGGACCTGGCACTTTGTCTGTACTTCCCATGTGTGTGTGTATGTCTAAAAGTAACATTTGTGTGCCACGCCCCACTGACAAAGAAGCAGAAACAAAAATCTGGAGGACTTTACATTCTGTGAGAGAAATGGTAAAGTATGCATAATGAAGGAATAAGGAAAGTAAAGAGAGAATGACCTCATAAAGCAAACTCAATCATAGAAAGTCAATTTGCTTTGATCTGATCTTCAGTCTCATATGGAATTTTACACACATACAACTGCAGGTTGAGGTGATTTTCTTTTTTTAATCGTTGCATGTCTATGAGTACTATTTAGGGACATTGTAATTGCCTTGTGCATTTGCACATTTTGCATGTCTGTGTGTGCTGAATAAATTAGTTCCTTATTATGCTGAGCTCAGGAGAAATTCCAAGTTGAATAACTAAACTTTGGTGTATAAAAGAGCAGTAGTGCATAAGAACTGGTACAGCTGGCCATAAACTAGGAGGAACACAAATAAACCGGTTTGGGATATGTTAAAGAAACAGGACTCTGTGTGTGTGTGTGTGTGTGTGTGTGTGTGTGTGTGTGTATGCGCATACCCTTTGCTCCCTGTGCTATCTGTATATCGTAACACATGGCACACACACCATTTTTCTGTCATGTTACACAAGCATCAGACCTGGTGACTGAGTGCAGATCCAGGATCAATTACTAAAAAGATAGAACTGCCACATGCGTTAAAAATGTATTTCTTTCGCTTTCCTCTTTTGCTGTCCTGTTCCTGTTATGCTTGAGTTGCAATAACACGCTCTTCACCTTACATCGATCACCTCCATCCTGTATCTGTCAGGCCACACTCACACACACTTACACACACAAATACACAGAGCTTATTGGGGCTTTTTTCCTTTATAATTTTTATATATTTTTTTAAATTCTCTTTTTAATCAGCTACAACATCAAAGGATTATGCTTCCTATTGGCAAAGAAAGTGCGTGTGCATGTGTGTGCGAGCGTGTTAGTAAGAGGTCACCAGGACCTTGCGTCCTTTTTGACCGATCAGGCACTCATTAGCGCTGACCCTTGGCTGGCTGGTGAGGAAGTGCAGGGAATGGTCACGGCATGAGTGACAGCCGGCTGAATGTCTGCCTGGACTGAATAACCATGTAAAGGGACGGGAGAAGGTGCTGGAGCCAACAGCCACACAGCTTCAAAAGAGTCCCACAGAATGGAGACACTCTTACACATGCTTACACATACAGTACCAATATAGACTCATAATTATTGGTATGGAAAGATTTACACTATGTGAACTTTACTAACACCTGCATCTAAAGCAAGCAATAAAATGTGCATATACATACAGTATCTAGGACATAATCACAAAAATGTGCATCCAGTCATTCTTTAAATTGTGGACTGTTCAAAGAAAAGAAGGCGTTTGAAGCAACACTTGGGGCTCAGGGTGACTAAGAACTTTGTTTTTGGTACATTTAATGGGCTAATTGATTGATTGCTTATAAAACACTTTTGTTATGTTGATTAATACATAATTAGAAGTGCAAACCTTTAGTTAGTTAAAGTTAAAATGTAAACTTTCTCCAAGGGTGTCTTTAGATAAAAAAAATCCTGCATTCCCCATTAAGTTTCATAAAAATCCATCCAGTACTGTCTGCATAATCCCTTTACTGACAGACAAAACTTGTGCACAGGCCTGAAAACATAAGCTCCATGGTGGAGTTAATCTGTTATCAATGCCATCAGGCAGGAATTTACAGAAAAAATAGTAAAAACAAAAATCTGAACAAACCGACCCACGTTGTAGATTCTAAATTTGCTAACAGACAAACAGACGGCGATCATGTCTGCACGTGAGTGGAAGCAGAGTCCTGTTGTGTTGGTAACATTATGTGCTCTGATGTTAGCTCACTGTGTTTGTTTAGTGTCATCACAAAGTTTAAAGTCCTAACAAACATTAATTCCTTTGAGGAGGTAACTTTAAGAAAGTTTTGTAACATTAATGTTTGTTTTGGCAAAGTGTGTTTCACTCGGTTGCACCAGCATTGGTTGTGCTCCTCCTTTATGTCCAGGTTTGTTATATAACAACTAATAAAATTCCTGCCGCTGGCCCCTTATCTGGAGTTGCACCCCAGTGTAATTGGCTTTTCCTGGGGCAAATCTCCACCTTCCCACCATGTTTGGTTGAAATCCATCCAGTAATTCAACAAACAAATAAGCCCGCAATGTTTTTATTATTACAATTAAAACTTTTTACAGAGATATTGCAATTGTCATTTTGTAATTTTCCCAGTGTCCTTTTGTTGATTTTATCTGGGTTTATTTTCTACCTTATTTTATTAAGCAAGCAAAATACGAGTGTGATTTCATCACAGACTATGTCTGAAAGTCTAAAAGTTTGGTTTTATTTGGAGAAAGTGTTGGATCTGTACCTTAATATTTTTCCACTCTGGCACACATAAAAATGAGTTTAGAAAGTTCCCCCTTAATGGTTGGTTAAGGAGGAGTATGCGAATACGAGAGCGGAGCAGTGAGACTAAATGTAATAGCGATCTCGAAGCTGCACATATGCTATCCGGTATCCATCCATCTGATCCTTATCTGATTTGAGCTCTGGACGTCTGTGCTTTTCTCCCTTTCTCTTCCTATCAGAACAGAAGAAAGTTGTTTTTGTGTTTTGTTTTTTTTGTGAATTAATCTCCTAACAGGTCTTTGTGTCACAAACCAACTTCTGCAGAGTCCAACTTTGATCTGAGTACCTGGATTTAATGAGCGCTGATCCTCTTAAGATGCTAATTAGCTGTGTCGGTTTAACCAGAGTCAACCCAATGAGCTATGATCGTGTTCATGTGTGTGGTTTTTAATTACAATGACCTGCACAATCAACAGATCAAAAGTAGCATGTTTCTAAAAGATGAGATGAAAGTGTCTGTCGTGGTAGGTGATTAGGTCAACGCGTGACCTGTGGGTCATATTCAGTAATATAAAACACAAAAAAATGCAATCTCCTACCTGTAATAGAATTACATGCAATCAAGGACAGCAAAAATAACTATTCATTGAATTAGCATCAGTATTAGAATTAGTGTGCAGATACATTAGTAATTCCATTACAACATTTTAAGATGTTGCTTTCAGTCCGAGTCATACATCATCATTAATTAATGATTAGCATGAAATTTTGATCTTACCTGCATGTGCAATCTTGACTTTATGAGGTGCAGAATTTCAATGATATGGCCTTAAAGAAAACTTTAAGGAAGTATTAAGGGTGAAAACTTTCCCTTTGTGTTCCCTGCTGTTGAGCCCAGATAATCTATTACAAGAGAATAAGTGCAATTCACTCCAATGTCATTCATTATTGACTGTTGCTGAATATTAGAGCTGACAACAATGCAGTCTGAGTCATTTGTGAGGAGGAAAGCGGTTCTCCAGATCTATACACGTCACTCCGTGTTTATTTATCATATCTGGTCCAAGCATTGGGATTAGGTATCAATGATGACTGAATTTTCCACGAAGTGAATGGATTAGATGGAGAGCTATTGACACACTTTGATGTGATCCTCTGAACTGAAGCTGCTCCGGAGTGTGACAGCTTTGTGATAGATGCGTGATGTGTGTTTGTGTGTCAGGGTGCATTGTTCCATGTGACGACACCTAACAGCATGTTCAACCTCTGGTTTCAAGTCTACATGTGAGCGCAATAATATGATGCCAGTGCTGGCGTCGTTCTCCCTGTGTGAAAATGTCCAGCCTTCAATGATGCAACTGGTCTATGTGGAAAAGTCTAATAATAAATTCAAAATGCAACTGAAGCATCGCGTTGTAATGATAATATTTGTCCGTTGGTTGAGTTAACTCAGTTACGATAATATGTACTATGTGACCTTTTAAAGGAGTTATTATGGCTGTATTTTTATGATGAGAATGTATAGTATCAGCCAATTAATTGTGACTTTGAAGTTTTGTGATGTATATATCAAATATTTAGCTGGTTTTATGGTTGCACTTTGTGAAGCAGCCTGTAATATGAATATACGTATATACAGTATATAATATAGTTTGTTAAGAGGAACATGTTCAGGCTGACTCACTCATTATTCCTCAGAATTTCTTCACATTTGGCCAGGTAGTAGTCACTTTTAGCTTTAGGGTGTTTTGTAAATAGTGAATGTGGTGCTGCATATTGGCTCTTTCCCACCTACAGGAGCTGTTAAATCATTAAAGTGCTGTATATTTTGTGGCACTGTGCTGTATCCTAAGGCAGCTAGGCTTTCAACATTAGGCTATCCCAGGTGTTTTTGCAGGTGTATCTCTTGTGCCTTTAGTGGCAAGACACCTGCATATAATAGTAGTGGGCGGTACACAGGTGTCAACGGTGTGAAAGTGCAAAACGGCATAAATTGCTCATCACTATCATCACAAACATAAACTAGAAAGCACTTGGAGGGCTCAGATGAAAATCTCCCACACTTGCCCATCCCTCCACAAAACATGCTTTAAGTTCTGCCCAACCTTTCCTCATCAAAAATTGTAACTTTTTGAGTTATCCTGTTAACATACAAACAAATGGCAGCGAGAAACGTCTGTTATGTTACACATATAAAGACCTCTGTAACTGTCAAACTGTAAAAACTTAACTTCCTTGGTGCAGGTAATAAACAACCAAATTACACGAGAGCTTCATTAAAAAAATAAGCATTGTATTTGCTTCCAAGACTCAGTTGTGATCTGAATACTTGAATCTTGTAGCAAATTATAAAGTAAAAGAAATGCTCTACTTATCTTATATACTGTATCCGGTGCTGCATTCAAGCAAGTGGCATTTTAAAAGGGGAGCAGCCCAACTGACCAATCAAAATGATGAGGTTGTGAGGCACTTCTGTTTTTTAGAAGTGGTTTAGTTGTCAATCTTTCAACACAGAACAAACTGCACAATAACCTATTCAAGCTTTGTCACCATGTTGTGATAGCAAAAGGTGGAAACAGAAGCAACCTGTTCCATGAGCTAAGAAATATACGATGAATATGACTATGAAACACGGATCCAGACTTACCATCCGCTTCATCGACGATGCCTGGAAGTTTCGCTGCAGACGTCAGTCTCGCTTCCATGATTTGTTCATAGTTTGAGTTTCATGCCTGCGATATGTTACAAACTCACATAGTTCATTTTAGCTTACTGAGTCAGTACAGGTGGTGACAGTGGTGGTACGTACTGGCTGCGCCAACCGTTTGGTGCTACATGACTCGATCTGACGCCATCTGTTGGCTTGTTTGGTTTTTGTTTGTTTGCTGGATCTAATGCAAACCCAGCATCAACACAACTGTCCAAAACAATTTTTTTTTAGGTTTACATACAATATCTTGCAGTTTAATACGTTATTATTTTTCAATAATAAACAACTTTACTTATTGCTTTATTTTATTTTGATCCCTGCACATACTTTAACATCGAATACTGAACAAAAAATGTAATGTTTCTGAATATCATTTTTTATTTGACATTTTTGTCATCTGAATTATCATCTGATCTGTTGGTGAAGTTTAGAACCACACTTTGGACAGTGAAACAACATTTTACAAGAGCCTTATGGGTTGCTTCATATTATGTAATAGTATATAGTTGAGGTGAAACTGATTTTAGTCCATGCAGGCAGCAGCATGAGCAACGATATCGCGGACGCTGCAGGCAGTTCTTCACCGTAGTCTGTTTGTCTGTCGATTCTCTCAACCTCGGCAGTGCACAGAGAGTATTAAAGTGTGTGAGGCTTCCTTTGAAAAGTTAGGTTCAACATTTTGGGACATTAGCCTACAGGAATTTGTTGTCTCTCTAAGGATTAAACACATCCGCTTTGTAGTTTTAGAAGAAGTTACATGCTGTAACAATGTCCTGGTGACAGTGAGGTTGCTGGTTTTGGTACCATTGTGCCTGTTTAAAAGACCATACAGAAAGCAGGTCACTACATGTAAGTACTGGGCAGATGGATCATCTGATGCATGTAAATCCTGCTTAAAGAGCAAATGTTCATTTTGTTAGTCACAGTTTAATTACTGTGCGTTTAGCAAAGCAAAATTTCACTTATATAAATGTTGCTAAATGATTCTCCACTGCCTTCAGCATAGCATATACAGTATGTGTTTAGGTTTTAGTTTTAAAACTATATCCAAAAGTTGACACGGACACAGCAGGAGGAAGTACAATGAGAGTTTATTATAACTTTGATGGAGACAGAGCAGACTGATATCGGCAAAGGCCGGGCAAGTGGTAAATGATGCAGAGTGGCTGAGGCTGCCTGAGGCTGAAGGCTGTAGGCTTATTGAAGCGTGGGCTTGTATGGATGTTCCTGAGGATACTAAGGTCAGGAGAAAAGTAATTTGCAATCAAAAGGTGATATGAGGATATGAAGATTACCTAGTTACCCAGAGATCTGGCAAAGCAAGGAAAGGATGATCTGTGGTTCTTACAGTATACTACAATACTTACAATACTTTGGTTGGCCATCGCTCAGGAGGTAAAACAGGCCGTTATCTGACCTGAGGAATGTTCCATTCGGTGCCTCTCCCCAGCAGTCAGCTTGTCAAAGTGTCCCTGAGCAAGATGCTGAACCCAGATTGCCCCAAAAGACATAGCCTCGGTATGTGGTTGTTCATGCGAGTGGTTACTGCTCCTAACAAACCCTTAGATGGTCGTTTCTGCCACCAATGTGTTAATGTGTGTGTGAAAGGATGAATGTGATGATCACTGTAAAGTGCTTTGAGGAGCCATTGCTCTTGAAACCGCTATACTATGAATGCATTAATTTGAACTTGACTTGACAGAATAGAGGTGGAGGTAATCCACGAGCAAGGTTATGAAAGGTCCCACCCCTAGCATGCACACACAAGAACGCACATACACACGAAAACCTGGAGTTGAGGCAGGACCACCACTTTAACAACACCACCACCACCTCTGACGTTAGTACCTC
>KV751414.1:377611-392558 GCA_001698575.1 Mola mola
GGCTCCCCCCCCCCCCCAGACACATCAGCTGATTAATGGATGTATTTATTTAGATAATATTGCTGTCATTATTTAAGTAGACATTCTAGAAATAAAGCAAAAAGACTTGACTTACAAACTGATCGTTCACACTGTATTTTTGGAGCATCACTACAACAACGCTTAATTAAGGTTGAATGAAGCAAAAGTGCAGAGAAAAAAATTTTTAATACTTACATTGTCAGTTTGAGGAAATCTTGTATCTAATGGGTCAAAAAAGCCCTCTAAGGAATCAATGGCAGCGACCTAGTTTTCAGATTAGGGGTCATGCATTTTTTAAAACTACATAAGTACAGAATAAGCCTCAGGGTTGTAAAAGTTCTTTCAGTTCAGGACAAGGTGAGATTTAAGATATATTGCCCAAATTTTGGCGACCGCGCTATTAAAATAACTGGCACCAACAGTGGTTGTTTTATTCAGTTGCACAATAGAGTTAAGAGGAGAACTGAGTAAATAGTGCACAAAGTAGATATAAACATGTACGCATCAGTGAATTGGAAATAAAGCAGGAGACAGCTGGATAGTGAGAGCTCATTATTTAATAGCCAAGTGCATAAAATCCATTTTATGTGTGGGCTTTAGCATGTGGTTAAATTAGCATATGAGTAAACAGAACACCTAACTTCTGCATATTCTAAGCTTCCCTGTGGACTCGTCTCCTCAGCTTTTGCTTTTAATTCTTTTTTTTTTTGTAACCTTGTTGTGTACTAATGAATTTCTATGGATACAGATGTGTGTAGACACAAATCCTCCATATAAAGACGCATACCAAAGGCCATAATGCTTTTTAATGGGCACTTTCTTTCACACATGCACCTTGCAGCGCAGAACTGTACAATTTAGATTTAAATAGCTCAGATCTTTGTCAGCTTTCATAGAATGTAATACTGTAGTTGAGCTGTCAGTGTCACACACACTGACACACAACACAGATGCGCACAGATGATGTAGCTTACGTTACACAATTGGTAAGATTCACTGGTCCAAAAAGAGGCAACATCTTGTTTTTCAGACTCTACTTGGCTTTACAAGGACAAACACATTTAGATACATTAGGTGACCGACGGTCCAGCCCATCAAGGCTTTGCTCATATGTCCCCTGAAATGAAATAAAACAATGGGCTTTCATGCCTGATGGAAAACAACATGGGGCTAGAGGAAGATCGTAACCTTGTTGTGTACTAATGAATTTCTATGGATACAGATGTGTGTAGACACAAATCCTCCATATAAAGACGCATACCAAAGGCCATAATGCTTTTTAATGGGCACTTTCTTTCACACATGCACCTTGCAGCGCAGAACTGTACAATTTAGATTTAAATAGCTCAGATCTTTGTCAGCTTTCATAGAATGTAATACTGTAGTTGAGCTGTCAGTGTCACACACACTGACACACAACACAGATGCGCACAGATGATGTAGCTTACGTTACACAATTGGTAAGATTCACTGGTCCAAAAAGAGGCAACATCTTGTTTTTCAGACTCTACTTGGCTTTACAAGGACAAACACATTTAGATACATTAGGTGACCGACGGTCCAGCCCATCAAGGCTTTGCTCATATGTCCCCTGAAATGAAATAAAACAATGGGCTTTCATGCCTGATGGAAAACAACATGGGGCTAGAGGAAGATCATTTTTTTAAAGTTAGTGTTTTCTATGGGCAGTTTTACGTGCTGCTAATGAGCTGTTTGTTGCTGACACACCTACCATTGCAGATGCTCTGAGCGCCTTGCATTTTTGGCGGCGCGCTTTGAATGCTTCAAATTTGCTAAAACTTCCATTCCAATGTGCTTTTGGTCCAATCAGATGTACAGGATGTGTTCCTTCTCTGATGAAGACAATGTTTACAGTTGCTTGGAAACGGGACGCATTCAGCAGAAACTTGTGCTGTCTGTTTCTGGATACCTGGGGTTATCTGACTTTATCAACCTTGTTTACTGTGATTTGAATAAGAAAAAAGCCGGCCAGGAGGCAAACTGGTGCAGTGCTTGATATTTTGTGTAAGTTGTTTTCTATCAATGTTGCCTAGTAACAATTGAAAAGAATCATATTGCAATGTCCCTTTTGTGTCCAGTGATCAAGAACCTCTTAGTAAATTATGCTATTGTCCTCACCCAGGTTTTTTTGGCCCTTCATACTTGATCAGCAGCTCAGATCATCTGTATTCACATCTGATCATTTAGCAAAGGCCTTTGAGGCCTTCAAAGTAAATCTTTGACTTCACCCTAGTGATCAGGTCTTTATAAAAAAGAGTAAAAAGCACTTCATAA
The DNA here is from genome assembly GCA_001698575.1 of Mola mola. Classification (NCBI taxonomy): domain Eukaryota; kingdom Metazoa; phylum Chordata; class Actinopteri; order Tetraodontiformes; family Molidae; genus Mola; species Mola mola. The sequence goes on from KV751414.1 coordinate 379,928, forward strand.
GTTTTGTCATGTGTTTTTCCACTCATCACTGGGGAAAATATTGAGTATCTTTGGTAAAGAAAGCGTGCTGTGAAATGAAAGCTCACAGCTAATTTGGAAAGAACACATCCATGCACGGATGTTTAGACTTGGAAGGGTTAGAGGGGTCATAGTGTTATGGGAATATAATTAGAATTCTTAATGGAAGCTGCAAACTTGAACAGAACATTTGGACTGACTGTGATGATTGATGACCTCCAGTTTAGAAATAATCAGTGTGTGTGCGAGTGAGAGGGGGGTAATATGAGTGACATGTAACCCAGCTTACTAAATGATCCATCCATTTTCATGTATAGATTTTCGCCAGGACATCTGATTTGATGAAGTTTAGTGATCTAAAAAAACAAAAAACAAAAACATTTTGTACAATCGTCTGTGTGTTTATGAGTTATTATCATTCAAAGGTAAGCTTTTTTCCTAGTCGCAGCCGATAATGTAAGAATGAAGCATTACACACTGTGGAAGTTTTTACCAAATCATTTTAAAATTACCAATGACTGTAATAATGAAATATGAGTATTTTAAAGAAAGACATTAACAATAAGTAAAAACTATATGTAACGGGTTGTATGGCAGTCAGAGATGAGGCGAAGTTGTTGAATTTCTTTGTATTTATTCCTTGGAAAAATAAAACAAAACATTGCCTTCAGGCTGTGGTGTACATGTATACAGCATCGGATCCAAAGCATTAGCGCTTCTCTGATCGGGTAGGGAAACAACACCCAGCAGATCTGCAGTACACCATATGGCCAAAGCTGGCTCCCAATCACAATTATAAGACAAGACTGCTTAATTTTGGCGAAAAGCACATATATCAGTAGACTACATTTTTAACTCTGTTACATATAACCTAAATGTATTGACACATTCAAAAAAAACCATTTTTTTTGCAGATATAGGCTTGCCTGCGTGGGTTGTAACTGTAATAACATACAATGACATTAAGTACAAGCTGCAGCTTACCTCACAAAGTACATCTTTTTGAACGCAGCATACTGCTCATCGTAACATTGCTCTTTGACCTTCAGCCCTGTGGCTTATACATCCGTCACAGTGAGTAGCGTGAACGTGAAAAAACAAACTATGGGACAAGAAAGGGCACAGAGGAACAGTATTTACAATATCGACCTTTGTCACAGGTCTTGTTAAGTGTGCCTTGTCTGTTTTATCAACTTTTTTTTCAATCTAAATCTGTTAAAAGCTGCTGTCGCTCTCACATAAGCCACCAGACTGCAGTAATGTTATCATTTTAAAACACACGTCATTTAATAATTTAACATAAACAATTATAAGGCCTGGATCTGAGCACTGGGAAAGGGGCGACACAATACTGTTATGGTATACGGTATACGTAACGGAAGTCGCCATATGCAGTCACATGCATATGAAAAGTATGGTGCTTGTGGCAAAGCAGCTGCGGCAAATGAATGCAAAGACAATAAAGGACATTCAAAGGACAATAAAAACAACACACTGTACAATAACAGAGTGGTGTGTCAGATTGCACAACCACTGCTCATGATTCCGATCGCCTGAGGAGAAAAGCCGCCTTTTCAGCTGTGTGAGGTGTTGCAGTGCTGTGGTTTTATGACTGCCTTTATTTGTGGTGTTTCTGGTTATGAGCAGAATATTGAAAAGTTGTAGAACAAAGCATGCAGCCTTTAAAGGTGTGTAGATGAAAAACTAATCAATAAATAATAATGGTTTAAGGCCTATTTGGCCTATTTTAAGTCTTTTTTTTTAAGCAATATAATAAAAAAAAAAATGTCATGTCATTTTTTTTATTCACATATTTTTCACTTTAAAAATGAACGTGAAAATAAACAAAATAATGCAATTTTTGCACCCAGATGAAAGAAGCCCTGAAACCTCTCTTTTCATGCTGTCAGTGAAGTTGGCTGGGCTTTGTTTGAATAGTGAATTAGGCCTGCGACGAGCCTGTCATTTCTTCTTCACATGTTGAAAGCCTGCGGTTCATCCCTGTAGCGTTAATTCTGTCGCATTTTGTTGTAATTACATGTGAAATGACTCATTTCCTGTCCTGTAAAATGTTACTGTCATCTGGAAGCTATGTCATCGCAGACGCTGCCGAGACGCCATTGTCTGTCCTGACAAGTTTTGTTATTGCTCATTCCTTCATTTGTCTGAAGCTTAATTTGTTACAGACTCCCTCTGCCCTTTTAATTTGACTGACTCCTCACTGAATGCTTGAATATGACAGCCTCCCACCTTGCTGATTTGATTAATTGAAATTTAAGATAAAAACCCCTCTTTTTTGTCTTTTTCTTCTTTGTTTGCATGTAGTAGATTGTGTGTGAATCAGCTGACTGGAGTGTAAGAGCGTATGCATACACTGCGCAGTATGGATGCATTTGTGCATGTGTGAGTGTGTGCAAGGACTTCATGATTGATCGTGCAGAGGCCAGGGCTGTTCGGTGGCGGCTTTTGCGTTGACATAAATAGTCGCCTGCAGCCATCAAACATGATGCATGTTGTTGTGATGGAACGGGGAGATAACCCCAACAGGGAGGTGGACAAGTGCGCTGACACTCATTTATCCATTCGAATGACGTCTCTGTATAACAAAAGCGTGGGGGTGAGGCAGTATTTTCTGCCGTAGATTACTATACTCTGCGTTTTTTGTTCTTTTTTTCCAATTGTCTGCAGGGAAATGACAAGTTTGGGGAATGCTATTACAGAGTGAAAACTTCTGAAAAACAGGTGCATCTTATAGCAAACAGAGGGTTAAACAACATGGTATATTGCACCGACACAATGTAAACATAGAAGAGAATGTTTTGCAGGCGTCAAGAAAACAATGTGTGCTTTCGAAAAGAGAGGCAGTGAAAAATCAAACAAAAGATATTACCAGGGAAGGTGCAGTTAAAGCTCCGGTGCATTTTGCTGAGGCAAAATCTGCAGGTTGTGGGTTATTTCATTTGCTCCAGACAGATAAGTGCTGGAAGTGAGTTGCTTTTTGATGTGTGAGATTAAAGGGATTTAGCTTCTCGTCTGGACGCTCCTGAGGGCTGTCTGGAAGAGGAAGGGGAAACTCGAGCACCTCTCTTTCCCCCTCTCTTTCTAGCTGTCGCCCTGTTGGACTTATTGCCTCAATTAGAACCATTTCTCCCACATGACAGTCCTTAAATTTGAATGTAAGGTTCCCCACGTGATGCAGGCTGCTTCTGGAGTGCATGTCGGTGCATGGTGTGTTTTGGAAGGTAAAATAAAAATGGCAGTAACCTTTTATTGGGAGAGCTGCAATATTATCCAAAAGGCAGCACTGTCAGTGTGTAAAGTCACTGGCAGATCACTTTCAAGTTGAGTTTTTTTATTTATTTTTTTTTACTTTAATTATCTGTCAGATGACGTACTGATAGGCTAATATCTTGTTGAATCCAGAGACAATGTTTTATTTATTTTGTTACGTTATTCGGCAATCTTTAAGCGTTAATGTAAAAGCTACGTAACTAACTCAGGCAAAATGTAAGTAAAGTAAAATCGTTTTTGATGACTATTAAATGTAAAATATGCAAGTTTGATTTGAGATGGTAATCGTGATTCACATATGCATTAGTGTTACTGAAGGTTAGAGGGTCGCGAGAGGCCAGAGCAACAGAGGGGGGCCTTACTTAATCTGTGAACAGAGGACTCAAGTAGAACACATTGGTATGCTGTGCAGCCCTTATGTTATGCATTAAAAACTAGTTCATAATCTCAACCTCACAACTAATCAGATTACAAAGAGCAAACAAAGTTTAGCAAACTTCAGATCTATTCAGAATTCTCAGTGAAAATGAATGCTTTTCATTCCGAGACAGGTCTGAGTTACCTTCATTGTTTTCATACACAAAGATTTAGTCATTTAGGTCAAGTGAGCATCCTAAAGACATCTTACTGGGTTCAACTTGATGTAAAGCGTTGGCTTGTGCTAGTGGCCTGTCTTTATATATCTCTTGATTGATTAATTACTGATAGATGAAGGCTCTGGTGTCTCCTCCCTGATAAGGATGGATGATATCGATTGCCACTGTCAGTCCTCATGGCCTGTTTGTTTACGGTTATGACTGCAGCACAAAAACAATCCTTGAACTCTTGCCTGCATTTTTTGCATACATGATGCGCGCTTGCTAAGGCTTTGTAGGTGTCTCGCTCCCTCAGTCACATGCTTTCACTTTAAGTGTAGTGAATGTGCAGTATTTCCCAGGTTGCTCCGTAGAGGCAGTGGTTGTAGGAGAACGATGCTCGGCTCACATCCAACTGCGACGATGCCAGATGGTCTTATCTGTGTATGTGGGTGTGAGAAAGAACCCTGTGTGTTTGCAATTACAAACTGTGTGTGAAGCTGCTCACTATCTGCATTTGCATGTGTGTGTGATGGTAATTTTGGAAAAAGGGACATTTTGTCTAGTTCTCATCTCTTTTCCACTGTGTAAAATTCTACCCAAGAATCAAGTTTAAATGTGTGTGTTTTGTCCAAAAACACAACAATGTCCAAACAATCCTTTTTAGAATTGCTCCTATATACCAAGAAAAGGAAAGAGGAAGCCTTCACACATTCAAAGGCAGACATTAGTCAGACCAACAACTGGACGTCAATACTTCTGTTCTAAAGTTTTATTTCTTTACCTATTGTTGCCCATACATCAGTCACATTCTGTACATTATTTCATGTCTGCTAAAATTGGTTGTGTTGGCCTTTGAATCCATTACACTTATGTTCAATACGAAGCATTGATTTGATTTGTAATTGATTGTTGATTTCTTATCATGAACCATAAAAACTGGTTAGTTGAAAGCTGAAAGCTGGTTGATCATTTGATTAATGATTTTATTATATCCTAAAATTTGAAGTAAAGTTCTAGAAACGATAACTGCCCTATTCCCAGTAAAGCAAATGTCAGCTATGACTAAAAATGAATGTAATGATTAATGCAATCTGTAAACACAAATCAGTATACATATGAATGAGCTTTGATACAATTGAATCTGAAGAGAAACTACTAAACTTGCCTCACTTTTTTTGTCTTTTTTTTTAAGTTCAAGTCTCACGAACAAACACAACCTTTTCCTAACTTTTGCTGAATGTTTCGCGGCAAACTCACACTAGACCATCCATTGAACACAAAGTCCAGTTTTGTTGTTTGTTGCTAGAGTGAGCACTCCGTTGTGTGCTGAACCATGGTACGCTTCCTTGACCCTGGCACGGATGGAGGAGGTGTGCCTCATGACTGTACGGTTGACTGAGCAGAGGCACAACGGCTGCGCAATGGGAACATGGCATAAATTCGATGCAACCGTTCCCCTCGACAACCACCGGCTTGCATAATCGATAATCAGGGAATGTGAGAGGGCGGGATCTCATCTCACAAAACTCCAAATAAGCCTCAGAGTCAGTGAAGCCGCAGTCAAGGTCTCTGTGTTCAACCCCATTGTGCTTGGAACGTGCTTCCTGTAAAGGATGCTTCAGGATAATCGTGCTCAGGCCCGGTTGGACAACGGGGAAATGTAAATGCCGGCCAGCGGGGGACTGAGGACAATTGTGCTGGCTAAGCACGAGTGTGCCTTGCCTTGCTGAAAGATGCAAGTCGTTCTTCTGGGAAGATTCATTTAGCGACTACATGTTTGAATTGCATAATTGTTTTATCGCCATAACCCAACTTCCAACAAAACTTCACACTCCATGTTTACATATTGTCCCGGAAATGCGGGGGGTGCATGATGATCTCATGAATTTACAATGGAAGGCCTGTTTGTGTTCCCGTATATGGCTTCTGCAACAATGAAGTTTATATAGTGGACTAACCTGTGAGGAGGAGCCTCCCTCCTGCAGCCTATGTGTGAGCGTTTACCTTCCTCTCTCACTGTCCAATCACACACAATGGACAAATGTATGCAATAAGCAGATAAAAACACTAAAAACCTGTTGCTCTGTGTTTTTAGGTCATTGTGTAATGAGTGACATTGTGTTTCCGTTGAGGGACAAACAATTTAAACCAAAACTGAAAGCCCAACTCAAGTCACACACATAACAATAACACGCTACAGTACTTCTTTACTGTATGTCTCTGTGCGTGTGTGTGTGTTTTTCTGTTCAAGCTGTTTTTTTGTTTTTTTTCTTCGAATTCAGCAAGACCAGGCATGCCCTTGTCGAGAATGTGTTTGGCAGCGGAGAATTGTGTTTTTACAAACTGTTGCGCCCAGAGCGGACAAGCGTTTTGTAGGTATGTGTGTGTTTGTGTTATAAATAATACTTGAAGACTAGCCCGCTACTTTAGTGTGTTGTCAGGCTCTCTTTGACTTATCTGAACTGCAGCTTTATCTCCGTGGTGTGCAATTGATTGCATTAATGGGTTTAAGGAGGGGAAACAAGAGAGAGATAGAAAGACTAATGTGTGCTACATATCTGGTATGCAGCTTTTCTGATTTAAACTGTGTTTGTGTGTTTAATGAGGCCCAAACAGTTTTTATAAAGAAAATAAACTATTCAGTCTCATCAATAAAGCACCGACAGTTGGAGTTAATTACACCGACCTGTTGTTACAATGCACTGTTCTTCTGGGAACCCTTTGGCCTGGCCTTCATGTGTATGTTGTTTTAAAACCATTCTCGGGAACTATCCTGCATTGCAACAGAACTCCCAAATAAATGCGAACAGGACAATGTGCACCACCACAATGAACTGGTCAAAAGCCACATGAAACCTCCAAAAACGAACCCCAATCTATAAACTGTCATGCGTCTAGGATAACGCGATGTTTCCTGCTGCAAGGAAACTGCACCACAATGTCCTCAACAAGGACATTCAAGAAACGCTATTTTATATTTTTATATGATATTTTAAATATTATGTTTTCATATTTACAAAACAAGAAAAAAAAAAGAGTAAATATTAAAGCTGTATTGTCCTGGGCTGTCCATACGTCAGGAAGCTTTTAGGGGCCCAGCTGCCAGCGGGGAATAATCATCATCAACTGAAAAGAAGAGATCTGATAGCCAGATTTTATTTTTGACCAAACTGCTCGCCACTGCCAATTAAAAACAAACAAACAAAAAGCACTTAAAAAATGTATTCCTGCAATATTTAATATGTTGCAGGATGCAAGTTAATAATTGTTTACAAATAAGCCAAGGATAACTTCAATTACATCTGCTGCTGATCGAAGACGGATCCAAGTTTGGCTAAAGCATGACTGCATCCGTCTCCAGTTTGCCTTGATATTTTCTTGAATTTGAGAAGAAGTTATTGACTCCTTTTTGGTGAACAGGTGTTATACTTTGTGTGTGTATGCAAAGCGCATAAATAGTGTTGGCAGGGCAATTAATTTGTTTATGAGTACACTCAGTGGGCTCTGTGACCTCAGTGTCAGAAAGAGTTAGAGTGCACTTAGCAAGCTGATGGCCTCCAAATTAGAACTTGTTTGCGTCCGTAAGAAGAGAGGGATGGGCTCTGTCTAGAGGAAGTGGACAAAAGTGGAAGAAAAAAAGTTAGCTCAAAAAGTATTGATAAATCCAGCAGAGGAGACAGCTGTTTCTCTAAACAGTGGACTACATTCATTAGTTGGCAGAAACTCCAAATATGGTGTTCACAAACACCATAAAGATGATAATTTTTTATCTCACACACCCTTTTTTGGTATTTTATTATAAGTCAAGACAATAACTGTAATAAATCCAGCCTATATTAGTAGATGGCACATGGCATCCGAGCAGGAACTAGGAATCACTTGGCTTATGAGATATTATGGTGCAAAACTATTTGAAAGTGGGATTGGAGACTTTTTTGAATATATATCTCCTTGTGTGGATAAGCAAGCTTGTAAACACCTAAAAGATTAGAATCTTGAAATGTGTACTGAGATTTGTGAAGAGTATTCTGAATCATTGCATGCATGATTAGAATTAGAGTCATATGAATATTTGCAAGTGATTTGTCAAAAAGTAGAGGAATCTGTAAATGTGTACATAGATATTATTGTCTGAAAAATGTGCCCCGAGAGCTGGAAATATAGACAAGTCATCAGTTACAACTCTGACGGAACTGGAAAAGCTAAATGTTGGTTTAACATTGCTGTCAGCTGAATTTGTATTCACTTGATTCTAGTTTCTGTTATTGTCCAATTGCAATTTTAAAAGTCGCTCTAGTTTTTTTGTTGTTATTTTTTTGTCACTGGGGGACTGTCACTAACTATCTACATTATTTGTAAGACAAACAGCACATGAAGCAAATGCTTACTTAAAGGTTAATTAGTGTTTTTTGGACCCTTAGTTATGGCTTTTCTTATTTTTAGGTGACTGAGCAGAATCGTGTACCTTTCCAGTGCACTATGACGTGAAGTTGCAACTTGATACAGGTTTAATCAGAGGCAAGCAGAAGTAAGCAACACAACTTGTTGAAAGACTTATTCATGTCTATGTAGCAGTATTTTGTGACTCCTCTGATGTACATATAAGAGTTTGTTTGGACAATAATGGCCCATAGACTGAAAAAGGGCACACAGATACAAACTTTAAAAACTGAAAGGATCCACATAATGATTTGCATTTTTGAATACTAAAGAGATACGCCTGTGTATGCACCTCGTACATCGTGGACGTCTGTCCATCTGAGCATAAATTTGGGATCAAAGTTTGAAGGACACTGGTTTTGACTGAGTGGTATGTGACCGACGGAGAAACAAAGGGAAAGAATCATTCAAACAATTTAATTGTGAAGCTGTGTGTACCAGTTGTAGCTAGTTCAGTCCACCGGGAACCCATAAAATCTTGACACAGTCATGCACGGCTAATGTAAATATTAATATTAATGTCTTGCTCCTGACATTATTTGTTGCAGCACCAAGAGCCAGAGTGGCGTGTTCACAAATGTAGTTAAAAATGTAGCTGGACAAGTAAGGAACAACTAGTTGTAACGGAAGTGACTGTGAAACTGCTCTGGTAGATAGATTTAATAATAAAATGCTCAGACTCTACAGCGGGATGACCACTGGTTTGAATGGCTTGAGGTCAACCTTGTGAAAGCTCATAGTTGACCGTATTTCAGTGAGGGTGTGATGGATCGCCCGATTAGCGACCTTGGCAGCGTTGTGCCTCACAGATGGCAGATTTAACCGTAGACAGATGCCCCCAAACTAACCCAGTAAACTAACCCTCATTGTCCGAGGCTGTTCCCCTCTTCCCTGCTGCCTTTTCTCTTTCTGTTCAGTCAGTGAGCTTCCAATCAGCATACGAGTCACGTCTCAAAGTCTGACTTGTTTTGTCTCTCGATACATTTTTGTGACAATTGGTGATCAGATGATATGTCATCATTTGAAATGATGATCAGCAATTTCTGCTGATTAAAGGTTAACTTCGGTATTTTTCTACCTGTTTTCCCATGTGTGTTTACAAGTCACTGATGGAGACAACTATTTTTTTCATTGGTTCAGTGTTGAGAGCAATGCAATCACAGAAAGCAGTGTAATTTGCCAATTGGGTCCCACTGTCGAGATGTGTTAAATTGCTCATTTTTTCTTTGCCAATGCTAAAATAATTATTATACACAATACGACAGAGTAATAAAATCTTTTTTCGTCGGTTCTTCAGTTTATTTGCTGCAACACACAAGTCAACCGATTGCAGTATTACATATATTGTACAAATGCTGATGAGATATGACAGGTACAAAAGTAATAAATCATACATGAATTTCCATTATGTTTATTATGAGCAGCACATTCTGTTCCTGACACTGTGGTAGCAACCTGGTTAATGTGCTAAAATGGAAGAACAATGGAGATAAAATACAGTAGGGATGGTGGGGACATGTAATTTCTCTGCTGGTTCACTCCTCCATTTTTCAAGGGTTAGTGAAATAGATTGAAAACATCATGCTGTCAAGGCTTTTAACCTTTGTCGGTTCATGTTAGATATTTTTAAATGCTTCTCGTGACAAATTGACAGGTCTTTCAGCTGTGCTATGAATTTAGGTTGATTATTGCAAAGCCTAGATTTCCAATACAGAAATTATAAGGTGTATTGGAGCTGAAAGCATATGTAATTTCATTCGACAAGTGGTTTGCAGTCTTGCAAAATAAGATTAACTGATTATTTTAGACAAACCTTCACGTAGCCTCATCCAGTAGCAAAATTAAGTTAAATTGGAGCTGAGATAATTTAATGCCATTGAAACCATAAATCTGCACAGGCTGATGTAGTGACCTGTGTGAAGTAGGTTTATTATGTATCTTGCCTGTCATAGTTCTGTGCACTTGCAGTAAGAACCTACGCGGCCAAATTTGCAGTATCCTTTGAAAATCATAAAATCATGGCTCATCCCTGTTCTGTTTAGTCTTTCAGGTGTTACAATATGTCCCACAGCATATCTTTTAAAAGGAGTTTAGTATCTGTAGAACTGAATTTATCAGCCCCTCAATCTACCAGCAATTAGTCTCATGGGCACTAATGATATTTGAATCACACGTGATGACACAGCCGGTTCCTATGTGTCAGGCCTGTGTTAACACTGTGCTTGTGCAAATGTTGGTGTGTGTAAGTTCAGCACAGAGGGAGCTTGTAACCACGGTCAGTGCATCATTAATATTGCCTCCTGCAGATGTACCATCAGCCTTGACAAACCGCCAGAGCCTGCCATCAGGAACATTAAAATCCCCGCTACACATCAGAAGTACACATGTACCGTGAAAGAGAACACAGGTTTTCTCTCTTCGCAACAGTGGAGGCTTCAGGAAGGAAAGGCTCTTGGGTTTCAGTGAGGTCTAAGTACTTACAGAAGAAAGTAGGACTACTTTCTAATGTGCGGCTAATCAAGCTTTGATGCGTTCCCTCGCCTTGTGAGGCCAGGCGTTTTCTTCTTGTTCCCCACATCTCCAGCCTAGCAATGCCCTGCCTGCTTGTCCAATTACCCTCAACCGTGTCTTTGTTTTATTCCGCTTGACTAAACGTGTGCTTTATATAAATATGCGCTGTAAATATATTTTCTTCCCATAAAGGCCAGTACTCTAGCTAGCAATTGGCCTCCTTCCTTGCCAGAGAGGACATGAAAAGCGGAGGAGTTGCACTAATGTTTTTTTTTTTTACCTGCGTATAACTTTTTCGCCACCTCCACGCTAAAGTGTCCAGTCGCTCCAGTGGTTTGGAAAGCGTCTGTTATATACAGTCCACAGAGCAATCATCGCATGCAGATGGAGCTGGAGCTTGTCATGTCTAAAGCTTCCTGCAAGTGCCCTTTTGCAAATGCCACGGACAACGATAGGTAGGAGAGGACTGCAGCTCCATATCCATCCCCATCTGCATGCCTGAACAAGCCAGGCGCTAGTGTGTCAAGTGTTAAACTTACAGTGAAATGAGTTTTGTAATCCAATGATATCTTGTCAGCTCAAATCTGCTGCTCCTGACATGGAGTTCGTTCTTTTTTTTTTTTTCTCTTTTTTTGAGGGGTAAGAATACCCATCAAATCGTGAAAGGGAATCTTAAGGCAGCTGTTCTAAGCACAGGGCCGATAAAAGAGGTAATAGTGGCAGTTACACCCGCGCGCACATTTTCACACGTAAAAAAATAAGAAGTTGAAGGAAACCAAGCACAGGCATTTGACTTTTATTCATATTAGCCATATGATGATAAATTCAAAGAGGTTTTGCACTTACACACACAAAACAGACAATATCATCAGGCAAACAGGCACACATACCCTATGCATATATAGCTATAGACATGACTGTATGTTCTTAAAGCTACTGTGGTCCGTCTACCATCAGTCTTTGTTGGTAAGTGATTATGGTCCACCATTCCTCTATTATAGATAGTCCAGTACTTTCATACACAACTCACTTATCCCATTTTGTTCAGGCTGTTGCTCCTCTGCTTCTCCTTCTTCCTCCTTTCCCATCCATCCTTCCTTCCTGCCTTCCACGTGCTCTTATCTTTGAAGGTCTCGCTCTCCGTTGGTTCCTTCCTGTCTCTCCTGTTCATATTTGTGTTGCCAGGATCAATCAGCAGGTTAATCCTAATGCTGGTTGAGAGCTGTTGGCCAGTCTCTGCTCTGGGTGCGCGTGCTCAGACACACACACACACACACACACACACACACACACACACACACACACACACACACACACACGCATATAAAACAAATACACACAAGAGCAATGATGCAGCTTGTAGTACCAAAAGCCTGCCTGTAAGTGGTCCATTTGGGATCTTGGTCAGCTATGTTCAGTGTGTGAGAGAGAGAGAGATGAAAACATGTTCTCATCAGTGTTTGGCTTTTAGCTTTCTCCTGTCATGACTTTATTTTCTTACAAATACACCATTTACAGATTTGTTCATTCCTCCCTCTGCCAGTCTATCCAAGGTCCCTCTAAAAAGAATTCTCTTCCTAACCTGCCGTGGCCTTGTTCTTATTAGTCTACTACATTGTATTATTGAGAAAATGCTTGTAGATGCTTGAAAATATGCTGCATGATAAAACCTTTAGAAAATATTACGCTTTTCTTTTCTCACAGTGTCAGAAAATTTGCCTTAGGCTGTTTTATTGAGAGAGAAACTGCAATTAATGAGATAAAATGTCACAGGACTCAAAAGGGTAACTCTA
>KV751414.1:392731-403067 GCA_001698575.1 Mola mola
TGACACAAAATTATATTTACAACCAGTTTGCAGTATTGTCAACAAGCCAGTTTCTGCTTGACGCAAACTTGCAGATCCTTGGTCCCCTTTTTACTTTCATCAAAACTGAAAATCTAGCTGTAATATATTTCTAGATGGAACAAATTATGTCGAGCCACAAACAGGCCTGAAAAGCAGCAGTTAGAATAGAAGTAAAGATGGTTGTTGGTATGGAGACAATAAGCCTTGCTGTCTAGCCACACTGGTGACAGGTTTTTAGGAACTTTGAAGGTCGGCAAATTGCAAGTAGTTGCAAGTTTCATCTCATCTTGCTGTGTATCTTTGCTCTAAAGTCGGCTTAACAGCTTCCAGCTCTCACACACATTTTGTTCAAGTGGCAGACCAGCCAATAACCATGGGTTATTTCTGCTTTTTTTGCCTGGCGAAATCTTCATACTGCCTCTCTTTCCTTCTTTGCTCTTTTTCATCCTTACTTTCATCCTTACTTTCATCTGTTGGCTCCATGGAATTGATTTCTACCCGCCTGTCTGCTGCCTTTGTGAGCAACACACAAGCTGGGGAGAGCGAAACGAGAGTGAGATGGAAGGCCCTATTTTTCCTTCAAGGAGGTTTTCACACTCCTCCCTCGAAGGAGGCTTTTCGTGTTCACCCCTTTCAGTTTTTGGACAAGAACAGAGGGAATATGTGGGCACAAATGCATCAGGTTCGGTCTGGCTGGTTTGGCTGGAGGATGCTGAGGAGACGGGTCGCCTTCAACCCACAGAATCAATTTGCTCGCACTTAACTTCACCACACTAAATGAAAACACACCTTGAGAGGCTTGGCCCTTGACACAGGAGAAAAATAACTCCGCGAGAGCTGTTGTGGTAGATATAGACATTTTTGTCAGGCAGCCCAAAGTTGGCCTTATCATCCTGCGTAGGCAAACTCTTTGGGGGCACCGCTGTTTTCTTCTGTGCTTTTGTCTTCTAAATGCAGAACTGTTTCAATATAATGTTGTGTTTTCGTGTTGACATTCTTATTCTTAGTGTCTAAATGTTTCCAGTGTTTAATATAAAGTAAGGTTTCCAAGGGCCTCCTACTTATGCCAACCTAAAATTTGCCTTTTCTGTCTAAAGGCCAGTTGACGAACTGTAGTGATGCAACTTGATAGTTCAAAGTTTAAACAGTTCAAACAGTCACAATCTGGGGCAGAATTTGTTTGTTAACTGTGATTGTGAAGTAAAGACAGACAACGTGAAAGCTGCTTGACCTCTTGCAGTCTAGATCATGAATCTGACCCCTGCCATGGTAGCAGATGGGCCAAAACTCCAATACATGTGGGTTTAAATTTTTTTATTTTATGTTATTTTGATTTGTTTTTGGTTACGCTTGTGTAACTGTGTGTGTTACACACACACAACCACTTGGTGGATCATGCCCAAGTCCTGCCAGGCAAAACAGACAATCTGACACATCTCAACCTCTCCCTCTCTGGAGCCAAACCTGGAGAGGCTAGCTCAAGTAGACCAGGAAGTCCATTGGCCTTCCTGGAGAACCCTCAGAGACCAATATCACAAGTTCTTCGCCATCCTCAGCAGTGTGGCAAAATAAATTCTGCCCTGTCTGTAGACATAAGTTGCTGTGATACAGCTTGTAGGTTCTCACCCTCACATGCCTGCCGCTGTATCAGGGGAACTAAGTGTTAGAGAAACAGGATCACTGCCTGAAGCTCGAGGAGACTGATGTCACAACTCCATATTCTCGTATGTCTTATGCACATTGTTAGGATAAAGAACCAGAGATTAAGTTATATTTAATTAGCAATACAAATGTAAAGTGTACACCGAAGCAGACGTGATAGCATTGTCATTCTTATAATGAAACAAATGAATTGGAATATTTAATTTTAGATCCAAATTGACAAACTAGCCCATTTTTGCAACGAACATGTGTGCTGTTACTCTTATTGTTGTGTGAGTTAATACAGTTTTGATTTTTGAAATAGTTTAGGTTTATATTTATTTTCGAAGACAGTTCAAGCGTATTTGGGTTTTTAAAGAAATGATTAAATCAAGTTTGTGTGTGTGTGTGTGTGTGTGTGTGTGCGTTTATTGCTGTTCTGCAGTTTTTCCTCATGTGTGGCTTTAATTCTTGTGGGAGAAAAAACCTCTATTAATGTCGATCAGAAAGAGTCGACGGTAATGTAATGGCATTGATGGCTCAAAACTGAAACTTACTGACACATCTGTCCTGGTCACCACACAAACATACAGAGTTTCTATAAAATTAGTGCACATTGGACTTGCAGCAAATATTATATTTACTATATTTAGTGAGTGAAAGAGGAGGAAAGAAAGGGGAGGCAACAAAGTAGAGGGAGGAAAAGAAAAATAGTGAGCACCTCTGCCATCACAAGTGCTTTTTTTGCCTTCTCCTGTGCCATTTCTTATGGAAAGACTCTTGGAGCGACTCTCTAATATTGCTTTTGATGACACCACAAAATAAGATGAAATAAAACTTTACCAGTCTATGTAGATTGTAACACCCTGCATGTTATAAAGCTGTTTCAGAGCTATAAGATGTAGAAAAAACATTCTTCATTTTGCATGGCTTTGTGGGAAAGTCTGAATAAGTTTAACTTACCAGTGCCATTGGATTGACTTTGGTCCTAAAACTTCCTGCAGCCCGCAGTGCTGGTAGAGAGAGGCGGAGGCTTTTCGGGAGGCAGAGCAGGCCAGAGACGGCCATAGCTGTGATCACATAGATCTGTCACCTTCTGTTTTGGTTTACTGCCAGCATTGTGATTTGACTTCTAATTGACTTCATCTCCAGATGTTCTCAGTTATGCGCATGGTGTGTTTGTGGTGTATGTATTTTTGTGCCCATACAGTATGTATATGTGTAGGGACATTCTAGTTGTTGTTTTTTTTTTAAAATTGAATTTGTTTCTTTGTTTTCTCCTTGTATTGATGTTGTCTGAGTATTCAAACACAGTGTCTCGAAATAATAACAAATGTAACCTGGTCCGTTATAATGATAAGAAAAGAGAATGGAGTCACTTTGCTTAGGTAATTATGGATCTTGAAAGAAGAACTTCAACACAGAAGAGACAGATAAATAATTGATAATAGTTCCAAAAAAACAAATTACAATCTAGCAAAAAAAAAAACAAAAAACATGACCCTTCTTTTCAATCAAGATCAAATTCTCATCTTCGTACCATCATATCACTGATGTCTTGTGTGTAACACCCAGCTGAAGTTCACAGCAGCTCTCTGGGGAGGGTGTTGTATAAACAGAAACAGCCGTCTAGTAAAACTGACATAGACAAAGCAGGCTGAAAGATACCAAACTAACTCCCTTGGAGCATTGAACATCACAAGCTGATATGTGTTATGTTCTCCTCCTGTCCTGTCTTAGCGAGAGGAGGTAGAGATCTGATTAGTTCATATGTGCATGAGCCTAATAAGGTAGTTAGGACAGGTCTAAGCAATAGTTTTTCCTTTAAAAACAGAGAAAACTCTCTACCTTTCACTTCTTTTACTTTTCCTCAAGTATGATTTTTTGGGTACTTTTTCTTTTACTTGTTGTTTTTTTACAATACTGCATTACAGTACTACAATGTAATTTGTTTAAAGTAGTACTATTGCACATTTTGCAGTAACTTTAGCCCTGGTCCAACAGTGCTCTTAACAATTAGCAAAATGATTCAGCCTAATTGCCTTCATTAATGCTAGCTGACTGTGTTTTTGCACTGGAATAATTAGCTATCCCATTTTTTTATTTATTTATTTTTTTTTTGTGAACATAAATGTCCACAAAAAAATAAAAGAAAATCCCATAATTTCCCTCTATCTTGCACACTGAAACACTGAACACCAAAATCATTGTTAAAAGTAAATTTTGGTCAATTTCATTCCTATTTTGTAATTGTTATTGGCCTCAAAGTCCAGTAATGGAGCAGCTGTTGTTACTGCGAAAGGCTGTGATTGTGTGCATGTATGTGTGGGTGTGTATGTTTTTGTATGAGGTCCACATGAATAGACAGACTGATAGAGACGATGGGAGAGATACAGACCTCAGAGGGAACAGTTGGATTTGAATAGGCGGAGGTATTTGTCTTAAACTATCTTCTCTTTACAGGTTTACTCAAGCCATGCAAGCAGTAATGTGTTTTTGACTCCCATTGACTTTGAATTGCATTTCATTCGGTGCCCTGCAATCCACTTCCCTCTCTCTCGTTCTCTCCCTCTCTTTCTCCCACTCTCATTTTATTGCATCTCATCAGCCGTGGGGAAACGGCCCAGCTGCTTCTGTGATGCCACTCACGGCCAATGTGCCTTGACAGATTCCAATTAAGTTGGAAAATGTAACGTATGAATATTAGAAAGTACTCTGACACAAACATCATCCCCTGCTTTTGTTGCATTATGCAGCTTGTAGTCGGGGGTTCTCTGCTGGTCTTCCATTTCCATAAACTTTATTTCTCCCCCTCCATCCCACTCTGCTGACTCCATCTCTCTGGTGCCCTCCCCATCCCAATCTCTCCCCTAAGGCTATTTGTTAACAGTTGTAAATAGGCCCGCGATGCACACATAAACCCTCATTTAAGGGCCAAGCTGTGGTTTTGTCAATCGCTGCATCTCTATTTAGCTTCCCATGTGCACCCCAGTAAACATTTGTGGGAAGATGGGTGAAGTGAATAGAGACTCAACACAGAAGAATGTTTAGATGAATGCAGACCTGTATGATATCAACATTTTATGTGCTTTTAAAAATCCCTGTGAGCTGAATAGCTAGAAATTGTAATCTTGTCAGACAGCAAAATTTGAATAGTGCTATCAAATATCCCTATTTTCCCCTGTATGTACGTGTCTAAAACAGGACTGGCAATCCCAATCCCTGACCACTCTGTGGTAATCACATCAACTCACCGCTCTGTAGTGCAGCTTCATTCTAACAGTCTTGTGTTGCCCCTGTGCTGAATGAGAGAATTCCTCTACCCTGCCAGTTCCTACGAGTGCATGTATGTGTGTGTGTGTGTGTGTGTGTACGTGGGTCGCACTGTTCAAGCCACTGGGCAGAGCCAGGGCCTGTTGCTGGGCTATAGACCATGTGTGACCTCATCTCAACCTGGCATCCCACTTGCCCTCCAATTGTGACAAGAGGAATTGCCAATCTCAACTGTCTGTCTGCCTACTGGAAGTGCACTTGTCCCTCTAATTCAGTCTGCTGCATGTCAGCCTCTGTCTAGCTGTGATTTTAATTACCAAAGTCGTGGACAGCAGCTGAACTCATCAGGAACCGAAGACATTGCTGGAGTGAAGACAGCGAAAAAAGGCTTTAAAATGGCCCGAAGAGAACGTTTCTGCCAATATGATAGGCCGATAAGATAATTCTTATTTCTGCTTGCACAAACCATCGACTAATTTTCTTCTAGTGCCCAGTGAATGTGAACATATTGAAAGAAATTGTATGCCTGCATCTGCCACAATAAGGGTAGAGCTAAATGGAAATTCCACTGCAGGAGAGACACAGTATATTATTTCTACACCAGATCACTTTTTTGGTGAATGTTTTCTGAGAAGGGGTCAATCACACAGAATTTCAGCTTTTGTCGCCATTTCTGGCTCTATAGGGATGATAATAGTGGCCCTTTTGTAATATTTTGACACAGAACCAGCTGTACTCTGCACTCTCAAGCAAATTAAATGGTACTACTTTATCAAAAATCAAAATCTGGTGTTTTTGCATACCACCCACACGACCATCATCTTTTAACTCAGAATAACAAACTTATATCACGTTGTTAGACGGACTACGAAGTTCACAGCTGAGAGCTTTGTGATCACAGTTGTCACAGTACTTTGCTGTAAAATGCTGTTCCACATCATTTATTCAGAAATTTCCTTTTTACTATAACAGTTTGCTGGAGCTGGACGAGTCACCTGAGCCTTGAACTTTAAATAAACTTCTGCCAGTCCACCCTGAAAGGTCACATGCTTCTTATCACACCAGTAACATGGGTAACATGTAGTGAGAAATATTTGTGCTTGACCTGACTCTGGTTCTGTCTTTCTCCCTCCGTCATGATCTCCATCCCACACATGAACAGTGCACTATTTTCACCTACTAATTAGAGGCTTCGTAGAATAGGAAGTGGTGATGAACTGTTGACAGTGATGAACTGGAAATGTATCTATTATATAATTAACACTACTAAGTGTAAATAGCTGTATACCTGAAATTTTGGAGCTCTTAAAATGACAGGAAACCACTTTAGTACTAAAATATAAAACTGATGCGAAGTTTATTGTCGGACTTCTCCTCCCCAGCTAGTTAAGTTCCATGCCAACATCTGTCACTCATCTTCATGAGCTCTTCACTGCTGACAGGCATCTGTCCAACAAGTATCTGTAGTGACACTGGGGACTATAAAGAGACTTGCCATGAGGTTAGCCTGCGAACACACAGCCAGACTTTCTTTTATCACCACCATGTAGTGTCCCTGTAGTTATTGGCCACATCTCTCCTGTTCATTTAATGTCTCATGCTTTTGTTCCCAACACATTAATGCCCCTCTTACACGGCGTCAACAATACCTGAAACTACTGGACTGCAGTAGACACTTGGGTGTACTGATGAGCTGGTGACACATGCACTAACATATACAGAGGTGGCTGTTACACACAAAGATGAGACAATGTGGACGGTACGTACCGCACTCCCACACTCATTTACTGGCTCACTTTTAAAGACACAGAAAGTAAGTGGGGTGTCTCGTCATGCCTTTGCGTGACCTGTCTGTGGAAGTGGACTCTTTCTTTGGGCAAAATCTAATTGATGCGCTTCCCTGAGGCTAAATAAATGCAAATAGAGGAGCTGGGAGTCAACACACGGGGTGCAAAATTGTTTTTGTAGAGAGAAAAACCTGTAAATAATGCAGCAAATGTGTTTTTATTATTATTATTTCTTTTTTTAATTAATATCCATTTGCCAGTACATTTGCGGCTTAAATTTGTTACCATCTCATTACTTCTACCACTATCGCACTATTACATTGATGGCAGTTGAGTGGACATAGTGACAGGCTCTGGTAGGGTCAAGCCTGACAGTCTGGGTGCAAGGTGGAGAGCCAGTTACGGTGCCTTAGGCCAGAGCCTAGGCTCAATACAGCTTGCATGTTTCTGCATGCGTTAATGTGATGGCTGGTCTGACTGGACCAGGGAACACTGCAAGATATTATATGACTTGCAGTGGGTAAAAATGAGGAAAATAACAGTTTACCATCTTCAGAAGCATTCCACATAGATGTGGAGGAGAGTCGAGCACAGGGAGGAGTATTATATGTTGGCAAGTTATCCTTCCCTCCCGGCTAGAAGAGCCAGTACTGTAGATTGGAGAGTGAATGTGTATGTGTATGTGTGAGCCTGTTAAAATGGTGTGTACAATGTTGAACTGCAAGAAGTTGACCATTCAAAAATGCCCAAAGGCTTCTGAAATGAAGTACCTCCTCTGCAATTTAGTACAAATACCTCTTTAACAGTAAGCTCCACTGAAATCTCAAACAACTACAGCGTCTTCCAAAGCAAGTCTTGAGTAAATAATAGTATGGATAGTTTTGTCACCATGCCCGGATATTAACTAGTGAAATGGTAAGTACCACAACCGAGTAGGGGGCTTGTGGGGGGTATGTGAATGCAACACTTGTCGTTGTTTGTACCTTTGTTTAAATTATTATCGGTAGTTCATCATTTGTGGGTTACATCCTGCTGTTTTCAGCATTAGATTTATTAATCCTTTCAACAACTTTCAGTTCACAAATGATGGGTTTGGGAAGCATATTTTTTCTCTGTTAATTTGTTTTCCTCTCCTTCCGTCACGTGTTTATTCTCACTTTTTTTTCTTGTTCTTTGTACTTACTTGTCCATATTTCTCTCTATATCTTTATTTTTTCCATCCTTGTCTCTTACACTCCCGCTCCAGGAGGACCATCAACGGAATGGGAAAGCAATATCGCAACACTGGGGTTTTGATTGTGAGCAGGATTGCTTCAATTATAATATGTCGTCATCCCTTTAATGTAAGCCTGCACCAAAGTACCTCACCGGCTGAGTAAACTGTGGAGCACACAAATAGCCATGTACTGTACACACATAGTCAATGTTTGTGAGTGTCCTCAAATACACACATGAATGAACAAAACACATCTCTTGTTACAGCCAGTTGACCTGAGCAGTTGGAAAACGGGTTTTGTAATGGGATCAGTGGCTACTGGCAGGCCCTTTCACCCACAATCTCATCAACCCCGCTTACAGTAAGTGGATGAGAGATGGACTGAGAGAGGCAGCCCAGTTGTGGGATGAGAATGGGGGAAATGCACCTGCTTAAGGCCCCCTGGCCGCCTACTGTTTAACTGCAGGTGGTGAAAAAATCAGTTGCAAAAAGCAACTTATAAAAATTCACATGAGAGAGGAAAAGTGGTCACACTGGGGATCCGATCATATTCTGCCATTAAGCTAGGAAGTCCGGATGATTCTAACTAAACTGTGGTCAGTGCGAAGTCCAGTTGGAAGGGGCAGCTTTGGTCTCTTTTTTTTCAATTGGTGATCACTGAGAGAAAAATGGCAAATAACCTGAATAGATCAAATCAAATACTCCGTGTTCAGGTTGCCAGGTTGAGATGTGGTCACATATGATCTATAGGCAAACAACAGGGCCCTGGCTCTGCCTCACGGCTCTAACTGTGGGACACATGTAAACTCTGTCTTCAACAACAGGATTTGTCATTCCCATTTTGTTCATTTTGCGATGCAAAAAGAATCAAATTGATAAATAAAAGTGCATTGTGTGGAGCTTAGTGACTATGTGATGTGTATGTGATACATACGGTATATTATTCAATTTTTCATTGAAAATAGCTGCCAGTTCTCTTGCCTGGTTGACGCGTCCTTTGGCATGTGTCTTTTCTTTAGTGTCATTTGGCAATGCGTAAAGCCTGATGCCTTATCCAGACATACAAGATCTATTACTTTTGTTACGTTTACAAAAAACACGTGGTGCAGTTATAGATCAGTGATTTTTATTTTTAATTTTAGGTACAGAATCTACTTGGTTCAGTTTAGGAGAAGATCTGTGGTCTCAAATGGATCTATGGGGATCTATGAATCCACTATTATGTTGCAGCCTGAGCAACGAAGAGCTTACCTGCTCTGTCATCTTCTGACATGATTTGTAATAATAACTCCCAAGAGGAAGAGGAAGAACTTACCATGACCTGGATGACTGAGAATCTTCACAGACAGGAAGAACTTATGTTGACAAGTCTTCAGGATTGGTTCCTTAAGCTTTCTATCTAAACCCAGGCTGTCAGTATTTGTTCTGTGGAGACTGTGGTGGTGGACTGCAGTACGAAAGCATAAATCCTCAGCCATGATATTGACTTTTGATTTCGGTCATGATGTGTGTCGTAGCACAGAAAGAAAAAAAAAAAAAAAAAAAAGGAAAAAAAAAACCTTTTGAATATGTTAACGGGGTCAAAAATGTGATTTTCTTTCCAGGCAGTCTTTTAAACCTTGTGCTCCAAACGGTGTCTGAGTGAGACGCAAAAGGCTTCATTATTATATATAACAAATGAGACATAACTTTAAACAAATGGTTAATTAAAATTCGATTTTTGTGGACCTGGACTACTGAATAGTAAATGTATGAGTACTGTAATGTCCATTTGTCGTGATATTCAGAAATGAGCACAACTGACCAATATACAGTGATGAAACAGAAGGAAACACACTTTTCAGGTATAGTCTCACAATCAGGCAAAACTTGGATCTGCAAACACGCAAATGATTGCTTTATTATCATTATAAAATGTTTTTGCCTGTGGTTGAGGAAAGTAAAATATCGTGAGGGCCAAGGTATTTAGGTGGGAGGAAGAGGACATGGTCAGTCTGCGAGCGCTTAGGGGCATTAAACACACTCATCTCAAAAAAACACAGCACTTCACTGTTTGAAAACTGCAAATAGACCAGTCTCAGTGACATATGTATAAAAATGAATCTGTCAGTGAGATGAAGGAGAAGGCTTTCAGAGGGACTAAAGAAGAATTCATTGACAGATTTGCCCTTTACTCCCAGCTCCTCTAAATCCTCTAAAGAGCCCACTCGTAATGGAAACAAAGCATGTTTTCCTTTGTTTCTGTTTTTTTGATATTTATATTTTTTCTAACAACAATGCTACACACGGCTCTCTGCGCCCCTCAAACAACCTCCTTCATAACCCCCAGGTTGGTTTCCATTGTATTAAAGTGGGCTCCTTTTAGAAATAGTTTGAAAAAAGTCCCCGTGGTGAGTTT
>KV751414.1:417627-435995 GCA_001698575.1 Mola mola
AAAAGAGAATAGGTAGCGGAGTCGGTTTTCGCTCACTCCGAAAGTGAAGGATAGGTTGGCTTCCAACACTTGGGCCTGAATCAAGAAGGACAGACACAAGGAGAAAGGGTTGGAAAAGAGGTAAAAGGAAATGTTGCTAGCCCAGAGGCAAGAGAAGCAGCTTTTCCTGTGGAAGGTCAGTTGAACCTATCCCCCGACATCCTGAAAAAAAAAAAAAGTCTTGTGAGGATAGTGTGTGACACCCACTCTTCAACAACCACCCTTTCTGGAGCCTTTCAGCGGTCTGCTATAACACACAACTGCCCCAGTGGAGTTGCTTAGTGTCCAACAAAAGAATATACAGCCCCTAAGTGAGTAGGTTTATGACTGTAAGGAAGGTGTTGTGGACTGTGTTGTTATGTTTTTACACTAAATACCTGGCAGAACATCCATCAGTCAAAATACCTCTCTCCTAATGTTGTGGCCTGTTTTTATAGTATCAGTTTGTCAGTTTACCATGTTTGTGTTATGTTTACTTCAGTGGGGGTAGCTGGGAATTTAATGGGATGGGATTTACAAACATGTGAAACGAATAAATCAAAGTTGTTGGAAGATGCAAATATAGGGTTTAAACCTGCAGGGAATGAGACGCGACAACAGTAGTGTCAAATGTGAACGATTATAAATGCAATATACTTCCGCACCAGTGAGTTTGTACATTATCAGTTTTTCATCTAGGTTCTGTAAAGAAATAATAGCATTGGCGAGACCCCGGGCCTTTGGGTTAAGTGCGGCATTTTACTATATTAATGGTAATTTGTCATTTGTTCATATTGTTCATGCAAAAAGCTTTAATAAAAACTGGAACAGAAACGGGATGGATAAATCTGCTCGTCTTGAAAAAGATTTTGATAGATATAATGTATGTGTTTTAAGGTTACTGGTAATTTTATTCCTATATGTCTTCTTTCCTGCGATGTGCTACGAGTTACTCGGTGTGTGCATCTAAACCTAATTTTTCCTTAACCGTGTGTGTGTGTGCGTGTTTCAGCAATCCCACCACCCCAGGTCCACTCAAATTCAGAGGCACCTATTCTCTCCCTTATGTGCACATCCTGCGCTGCCATGTACATGCAAACACACACATGCCTACCAGTTTAGTATGTCAGCTGTTTATTTGACCCCATTGCTCGGCCTGTCTCTTTATAGCCGACTGGTGGGAAATAAACCGCTCAGGGGGTTTACCATTTCTACTATTAGCATATAAAGAGCATAATTTTCACCCCATCTTGTGTTATCAGGAGCCTTCTAGGACTAGGAGCAAAGAAAAAGCCTCCCTGGGAAACTAAAAACAAAAATGCTGTCACGCTTAGACAACCCGAAACTCACGGAAAGCCGGGTGTTGTTTGATGAAACACACACTAATATATCCTTGAATGCACACATGCAGACACATGCACAGACTACAGTATATACAGCACACTGTACGGTGTAGTGTGCTTACACACAAAAGGGTTAGTCAAAGTCTTAAACTGGTTTGGTAACAATGAGGGGGCAAAAAGCCAATCCCTCGTCACAGAGTCAGAGTACAATTTTGAAATATAACCTGTGGGGATTATGAATTATTAAGGGAAGTAATACCCAAGCACGTTTAGTGAAGACGATGTAAAGCGTAATTGTTTAGTAACCTTGCTCTACCATTTATCCTACTGTGTTCACGCTGTCAGTAACACTGTCAAAGTCAGATGTGAGGTTCTCACTGTGGTAGAGCTCTTTAGCTTGAGAAGCGAGAGAACGAGATGGTATCTCAGACTTATTCACAGACCCTTAAAGGCATGATTTAATCAAACCATAGCTGCAAAATTTGAGCAGGAGAGCAACTGCTGGGTCCAGGCAATAAAAGCAGACAATTCCTTTCTCCTCCACAGGCTGAACCTGTCATACACTTGCTTTCTAAAAGGCAAGTTCTGGTCCATCTTCGTGGAGTTTAAACAGAATCTATAAACCGCCACCCAATTCACACTAACACCGACCTCTGGAACCTTAAATCTCTGTCTAAAGGTCAAACTTTGCCACAGCAGCCACCAGTTCTTCCACCTAAATAAAAAACCTTCACCCACTTCCTTGATAATGAGCACTCTTGAGAAAATGAAAAATTAAATGCGTCATAACTTATCATAATCTTATTATCAGCACCTAACTTAACCCACTTAATTTTTCCCATTTATTATTAATGGGAAGAAATGCTCTTTACTCATATATATGGGCTACACCACCCTTCCTCTCATTAAAGCGTCTATAATACAATCTTCTTCTCTCTTCACTGACACTTTCACTTGTGTTTCTTTTAAATCACACCATGGAAGAAAAGTTAGAGTTGAACTGCCTCTGGTTCTCTTCATTTTTTCATTCTGTATTTTTAGAATCTTGTGCTATTGTTCATCGGTTTTATTGGTGCATCACATCTGAGTCATTTCTCACGTGACCGCACAGTTACTCAGTGATCCAAATCTGCATTCTGCTATTAAAGCCATCAAAGAGCTTTCATGTCTTCTGTTTTATGGGTAAATATTTTCTCATTGCAGAACAGTAAGCTGTCTACAAGTTACGTAATCATAGCAATATCCTAACTTTCAGTGTATACTGATCACGATGACTTGCTCTCACTAGTTTCATGAGTACATCGACCCACAGTCACCACCACTGATCACACAAGACTTAATTTGTATTTGAAAAACCAGCTTATGAATGTTGATTTCATTTAAATTCCTACTTATGGATTTAGTTTGTGTCCTCACCCTAAACCTCCAAAAATAATGTCTGACATATTATCGAGTCCCAGAACATCCTTGTGTTTCCTTTGTAAGAACAACAAACTAAGTTATCACTAATAATCTTAGAGTCTTTGGTTTTCCTCTTTGTTTTCTCTAATCATCACTGAAAAGAATCAGAGTTTGAAAAAAAAGAAACGGCTCAACAAATCATTATTTTCAGATATTATAAGTGGCTTCAACTCACAGCGCGATCCTAATTAGGAAAGGACAAAAGCATCACTTAAACTTCACAGTGTAAATGTGTTTGAGTTCATAGACACATTTCCACCTTATTTTACCTTGCAATATTTTTCGTAACTTTCCTCAAATGTTAAATGTAAAGAAAAAATATTAATAATAATTTAAAAATTACACAATATGGATACTGAATTGTTTTTCTACACATCAGTGCACCAAGGTAGGCCTTAACTTATGTTCATAAGTGCACATTTACTCTGACACACACTGGTCATTGTCGAGTCTAAACAGCTTTTCACTAAACCCACTGTCAGTGGGGCATTCACGCAAGAAGAAGCAGTTCAAGGATTTGGAGTAATGAGGGATGTGTCGGTGTCAGACAATCACTCCCCTGTGGCCTGGATGTGTTTTTCTTCTCCGGAGACGCACCTACAGAGCTACAGCGAGCCAGGTAGTGGAAGAGAAAGAGAACTCTCATTGGTGAACGGTGAATCACAAAATAATTGGCATTCAAATAAGGAAATAAATGCAGACATAAGAAGCTCCAGTTTGGCCACAGCAATGATATATTTTCTTAAAATCTTTGATCGAGTAGTCGTAAATAGTTGTTATTTACGCTACGTTACTTGACTGTTGATTTCCTTCTTTAATAGCAATAGGACTGTATGATAAGACAGTATTTTATCATTTGACAGCAGATAAACATCTATCTTTTTCATATTATGCCTGATTTATTTCATTCTCCACATTGTGCTGCAATATTGTGGCAAGCACACAAGCGAAAATAGGAGTTAGCTGTCAGCAATGTGACCCTTTAATTTAACGTCGAATAAGACATATGACATTATACATCCACATTATTTTTGCTTGTAACTTGATCCTACACACCCTAATAGCCTACAAAGTGTATCTGGGAACTTGCTCATTTGCAGTAAAACTAAAGTATGTGCAAATTAGACACCTATTAGCTTTTGTTAGCTTCACCAGGTGTGTGTTTGAATCTCTCTTTTTTTTTTAGGTTGTGCAGATATCTCATCCTTAAGAAGGGGAATAGGAAAACACTTTTCTGGTGACAAACTTGGGGCAGTTACACTTCAGTTTCATCTGGATCAGTCATTAGTAATTTAAATACATTTTTGAGTCTCCCCTTGGTGTTTTCAGAATACAACCACATAGGTCACAAGAAAGGTGAAAATCCACGAAGACTTTGATGATATCATCCTGCATTAAATCTGACAGTCCACCAATATAACTGTGCAAAAAGCAGTCAACAAGTGGCAGCTGGATTATTGATAAAATCTACCTAGGATCTTTGATCCCTCCTTCTAGTTTGCCTCCTGCAGTACCAGACTTTCCCCTTCACAGATTGCTGCTCACTCATGTCACACCCGACCTATTAGAAAGCATGTGAGTGGACGAGAGTTTAAAAACTATACATAGCTAAAAAGTGATGATACATAAAAAAGATGTGTTTTGGGCATGAAATGCTTTTAAAAGAATGGGAGGTAAATGCATAATTTCACAATTTGAGCAGAGTGCTCTGCATATATTTTAAATTGGTTTTAGTAGTACACACGTCGTGCATTGAAAAACCTCTCTTTTTCATGTGTTTGTTTATTGCAATATTAGCTTGCTATTTTCTTCTATGGATAGTTGGAGAGTGAGATCATACTGTGAACCTGCCATTACTTGCAGACAGAGAGAAGATAAAAGGTGTTTTGTTTTTTGTTTTTCTTTTGAGGCACAGGACCTGCGAAACACACAAACAAACAGAAAGCATTCACACATCAACATCTCATAATTTTGACTAACTGGTCTCTGGTGAACTGACAAAAGTGAGATGGATTCTCACACTATTTTTAGCTCTATTTTAGCATCAGCCAAGTGCTGAGACATAATCTAGATCTTAATGTTCTAAATGTTGGCTGAATGACTGTTTTTGCCTATGATAAGCTTGGCTTTCTGACTCCTGTGTGGTGCTTGGCAAGTATGTTTAGAGCTTGTTCACTAAGAACAGCTGCCCGTCTTAAGAAAACAGACTCGTATGGACAGTGACACTGAACATTTCAGTAACGTTCTACCACCTATAGACCACTTTTTAATTTATTAGATACATGCAAGGTATGCAAGTTATCCTCTGTGGAGAGCCCAGAGGCTTTGTGCACCAGCTAGAATGCTAATTTATGCTAGACCATATGGAGACAGCGGCAGTATTACTATTTGTTGACCAGAGCTCAGAGGGCAACGAGAGGTTAGCCTTACTGGACTGTACCATCAGGACAAACGTTTATTTATTTATTGTTTCCCATGCTTCAGCTGCTCAGCAGATGGACATTAATCAAGGCAACCAAGGCAATGGTTACTATCAGAAGCGGTGGCTTGTAACTCATACATTGCAACCAAGCGCTCATCTTTTGGACATTAGGGGACAAAGGACAGCTCAGAGTTCAGATGTGGCTCTTTTTTATCTTGTTTGCCCAAAAAAAAAAGTAATATTTTTGTCCTGTGTGAGTGCAACTGCAACAAGGTCCTCTTGTTTATTCCAGGCACGTTAGACAAGCTCAGCTATTGACAGTGTTTACTTATGGAAGTGACATTTGCAACTTTATCTAACTCAGTCAGTTACTGGCTATTGGGATGACCTTTTACTGGCTTCCATTGCAGGAGCCTATAAACCTCTGAGACTCGCCGGCTTTA
Organism: Mola mola; assembly: GCA_001698575.1. Classification (NCBI taxonomy): domain Eukaryota; kingdom Metazoa; phylum Chordata; class Actinopteri; order Tetraodontiformes; family Molidae; genus Mola; species Mola mola. Next base: position 423,315 of record KV751414.1, read on the forward strand.
TGGGCATTCAATAATCACACTGGGAACTATTGATGAAGTTGCATTACATATGAAATGAACAGGCCAGAGAGCAGAAAGCACGGCGGTGTAGTGCTGATGTGATCCCGATGAGTATATTTATGAAATTAAAATTGATGGAAATGTGGCTCAGGGGTAATTCAGTTTATTTGCAAGTGTTTTGTTTTTGGTTTTTTTTTAATGTAAATAACGTAATGTTTACTGTCTAGTGGAAGTAACAATGTACATGTACTCACGTTACTTAAGTTAATTAATGATATGTAGAATTTTTGCTACTTTTATGTGTTTTTAAAACAGCACGTCTAATACTTTAACATTTCACTGAGTAAAAACCACAATACCTTAAAATGAAGGATGATGATGTCATAGGTTAGAATTATTGTAGCTGGTGTAGTTAAAGTGGCTGCATATACCTCAATCAATCCCTGATTTGCATGCTAAGCGGAGTAAAGTGGAATAAACCATAGAAACCACAATATTTGGCCATTAGCAGGGGTGGCCGTTTTGGCAACATGCTAAATCCTAAAATGTTCCCTGTGGATCCTCAGCAGTCATTTCCGAACATTCCTTTGTCTACTTCTGTCAAATATTAAAAAGCAGAGCCTCTTTCAAGTTCAAGATGTTTGAAAACTATAAGGAGCATGATAAAACAGAAAGGCGAAACAGACTGGTTATAGTGAAGACATTGGATTTGTTACACCAAGCACTGAAAATGGTCAAAAAGAAAAGTTAAACAAAGAGCAGAGTGAGAATGGACAAGGCTTACAGATTGGGAGACTTGACAGATTGTTCACATCTGTATATCTGGCTTAAAAAATTATAATAATAGTAATAATGAATGAGGTGATAAACAAGGTCAATTACAAGCTTGCTATTTGCTGCCAAGTATATCAGAAAAAAACTGCAAATTACCTTCTAGGCCATATAAATTAAACCCGGATATGCATTGCAGCCCCATCGCCCCATAATCCTCTCATTAATTATGTACGTGTATTGGAAAATCCTGAAAAAAATCATCATTCATTGCCTTAATCCTTCACTTCTGTGAGACATATTTCCTTCAAACAAATTTAATCAATTGAATCACGTGGCCAAGTCATATTCTACATATATGGAACAGAGTCAGAATCTCATTGACATGGCCTGCTTTAAGTGTGCCAGCAGGTGAAATCCATCAAATGGACCAGGTTTTGTCAACAATATGAAGATCCATCTGTTCTTGCGGTCTATCCCTGCATTAAGAGCCGTATGTTAAACAATAGATGACTGAGTGTCTTATATCATGTTGCCTAGAGTAGGAAGGCTGCGGAGAAGCGCAGGCTTTATACAACCTTCACCGTGATAGTCAGGTTCAGATGTAACATATTGAGCATGGAGACAAATGGACTCGATCATGCAGGGAGAGGGGAAGGGATACATCCGGAGGTCTTTTATTTACAGCCTGCCCACACATGTACACATATCACCAGTAGGATCACCACGCTTTGCGGTAAAGCTGCAACAGTTCACACCTTCTCTATACACACTCTCCACACAGCACAGATGGTTTTGTTGAGGTTCATTTGGCAGTCAACAGCATCTCAGGCTCATGCGGAGCTATAGGATTTCATTGTGTTTCATTACAAATCACACATGGGGGAAAAAAAGTCACGTAAGTTCAGACAGATTTCAAAAGTCAGCAGGCTTACTGAAGGCCTGCTTGCAGAAGCAAATGGGTATAAAAAAGTAAATTTCACTGCCCATCACTTGCAACAATGCCTCTTGCCTCTGATCTTGGCGCCCTGCCCCAAGGGTGCAATAACACTTTATTACACCTATCCTTGCTTTATGACCCTGCTACCCTCCACCTCACTCCCCTCAAGCCCATGCTAACTGTTATTGAAAACACCCAGGACTGCCATTCATAATTTCTGAGCAGCTACGTTATGCTGTGTGCAACCTAGCTAATCACTGGCTTGTTTTGTTGTCCACTTATTTAATATCTGCCTTGATGCGGAAGTGTTTCAACCCAATCCCATTCGGTTTTACAGCCTGTGTTGCCTTGAGGCTGGATTCTCATTCTCCCATATGTCTATGATTTAATGGTGGGGAGTAAATATAGAAAACAGAGCTATACGATTTTTGCCATTGAGATAAATGGTGAATGAGTTTGGCTTAGTTTGAGCAAAGATGGCATATATTGCAGACGTTCAGGTTAAATCTAAGGATTATATGGTATTAGAAGGAAATCACATTATTGTATTTACTAGTGTGTGAGGGATCATCGATTAAAATTCAAAGCAGCGAGTGGAGGTTGGAGGTGCTCAGAGAGAGAGAGAGAGGTAGCAGCTCATGGGTGACAGAGTGACAAGGCTCAGGGAAGGAACTGCCATCCCTCCGTCACACAGATTGAGCCTCTGTCTTCAAGAGGGCGCAGGTGGCAGAAACCACACCGCCATGGCAATACAAATGAATTTATATCACAAAATGAATGTCAGCACTGGCTGAAATTCAGCAGTTTTTAAATAAAGGGACTTGAGTTCAATGAAGGCTTCCTCAAAATCCCAATAAGAAGCAACTGAGAGCATTGCAGGTTGTTGTCGGGGGTTGTCTTGATATGTTGTCCGGTTCCACACAGATTCATATGCTTTCTCTTCCACACTTGTTGTCTATCAATCCATGTGTGCGCGCTTGTTTCATGGTACAATGGGCAGCAACAGCTGACTGGACAGATGGCTTGTATCGTCATTCAGGGTTAAGGTGTGTGATGTGCACAATTGTGCCTGTTTAATTACTTGTCAAGTGAGCAGGCCAGCTAGCCACTAAAGAGCATTCCTGTGATCTGAGTGCCCTGAGGGGTGATGTGAGGTGGGGTTGGGATCTAGTGCTCTCTGAGTCAGACATGACCAGGTCAGCCGAGCAGGTGCTGCAGCTCAGTGTTCATGTACTCGTGTTTACAGTATGGGCTCTCCAAATTAATTTCAGTCTCAAAAATCTGCCATTTCCCATATGCAGTTCCTGTTTTATAAGTGATACAATGAAGTGAAGTGACCAGTACTTTTCTTACTAGGATTTTCAATGTAGTCTTCAAATGCTACCCCAAAAAATGTTTGTATATTTCAAACTTTGCTTTTCTGTTCAAAACAACTGTGTGATCCCCTTAAAAAACCAAGCCCAGATATATCTACCAAACTATATTAACACATCTTATATCTGTGTCCCTTTTTTTCTCCAGTTTGTGCTGGTACAGAGAACAAGCTGAGTACGCTGTCAGACCTGGAGCAGCAGTACCGCACCCTGAGGAAGTACTATGAGAACTGCGAAGTTGTTATGGGCAACCTTGAGATCACGAGCATCGACCGCAGTCGGAACCTCACATTCCTTAGGGTAAGGATGAAGCAAAACGGTGCAGCAACACGCAAAATAAGATGAAGGACTTGATAAACTTAAGTCACTTAAACAATGTTGAATATATCTTGCTAATATTCTAGTACAAGTTTAACAGTTGCGCACATCCATACTTAAATATCAGTGTAGACGAACAAGTTTATTGGCGATTTCTGTCTATATAAGAAAAGAGCAACCGTCTTAACATCCACATCTTGCACCATTTAATAGCTTTCTAAATCGGAGTAAAAAGTGACCTTATTTCTCTTTTGACCTTGTTGCCCAGAGAATGCTCTGCACAGGGATCAATTTTCAACCAATTGGCTCTCAGAAAAAATATCTCCACAGCCCAAGATAAACAGCGAGGAAAGTTGTTTTAATCAGCAGCAATCAGGCTTTCTCTCCTCTCAGAGTGTCTAACTGATTGTACGCTTGCACCATTGTGGTCTGACACATTAAATAATCAAAATCCAAATAACTTGATCTGGCTAATCTCCCTCTTTGATGTAAGGTTATTCAATGGAAGGGAGGTGGAAAAAACTGCAGAAATGGACATGAATTGTTGCCTCTTAGAAAACGTTTAAAAATTGAAAGCTTTTTTTTTTTTTTTTTTTCTAAAAATCATCTCTCTTCTAAATTGAGATTGTGAGTCTACTGACTGAGGCTGTCTGAGAGAGGAACAGGTATGATGAGAGGTAACACTCACTTGCAAGATGTACGTATCAGATGTATTGAGTGAATGAGAGGATTGTTGTTCTCTATTGCTTTAGAAAGCTATTGGATTCAGAAACTGCTTACTTACATCTTGGTTTTGTAGTTTTGTTTGTTTCCACACACAAACATAGTGTCAGGTGACGATAGGCCTTAGAAGGGGAGCAGAGCAGTAATCGTGCAGTCATTTTTTAAAACCTTTTTTTTCTGGTGAAATCAGCTGTTGTTGACCTTTGTTGGCCTTCCACTTCACAAGAACATCAACCTAGACCATTCATACTGCTAACGCCGCCCATTTCCAATTGATTCCCAACTATATAGGGGGGCTGCAGAGCTCCCCTGATGTTTCTAAACTGCTGACTGCATTAATAGCCCAGTTTTGCTGTGCGAGTAAACTGGGGCACAGAGGCTTTGCAGAGATGATCCACCAACCATGCAAGCTGTGTTTTCATATTTTGCTCCTTACAGCTATAATTTGTAGTTAACATGACAGTATGATTTGTTTATGGAAAAATAAGGATTGGTCAAATATTCTTCACTATTTACTTTCTGTGGATTAACAGATCAAGATTGATCAAAAAGGAAATAAAACATTAAGTCATTGAGTCATTCCGTTGTCTAGATTGTGTAGAGCAATGCTGACAACACCCCCCTGTGAGGCAAAACAAAAACACGATGAAATTAAGAAAGAGGGAGCCATGAATGGTAATGTGCTACCATTAGACCCCTGCAGAGGTAATAAGCCCCACTGACTCAGATGAAAAAAGATGGAAGGGGAAAGAGACGGAGTTCAAAAACACAAAAGTGATTGTTGTTTAACTAAACAGAACTAATTTGTTCTTTAAAGCAATGTTAAGACCAAGGTTTTCTTGCTCGCCTTTTTCAACGTCCCGTCTGTTGACACCTCTTCTACATAGAGGCTATTCTTTGCAGGTAGAGGGTTAAAGATCCTTTTTGACGGCAATCCTCTCTTTGCCTGTCTGTGTCTGCATTACACCACCTCTCATTTACAAAAGAGCTCCCTATGGTGACAACGTGCCAGGTTCCTCCACCTCTCCATGGTTGCAATTAACATGGGCTAATTGAAGATGCTAATTAGGAACACAGGGTGCCAAACAGCAAGGGAGCAAAAGGGCAGGGTGCAATGTGTATTTTAGAGGATATTATTATTATGATGTTAAAAGACATTAATAACATGGTTCCCCGGGGGAACCTCACCTTGAAGTATAGAAAAAGAGAAAAAGTAAAGAAGAAAAAAACTCTTGTGGAGCAGCTTACCGTACCACTTGTCTCTGGGAGGTGATTGAAACTGATGCCTGTGTATTGGCTCCTTCTTTTCAAGATAGCCAAGAGATTGATGGCTGCCTCCCAAAGCCCCTCAAACAGCTTTAGCAGTAAATAGAGTCCATCTTCCAAACTGCCTCCACGACAGATGATGAATCAAAGCTTGTACTGTGATTAATAACTGCGTTTCACCCCTGAGGCTTTCTCCTCACTCTTATGTACATTCCAACCAATAGCCCAGCAGAGAGCTTTACCAACAACCACTGTTGGCATTCTCAATCACCTTAATCCATATATCTTTTAAATCTTTTTCTCATTTTATTAACAGTACATGCATTTGTGCAGCAAGTGCATATTCTTTTCCCCAGTGTCACTTTGGCGCGTACACTCATAAAAGGAATCTGTGATTAAGAAATGTTCATTTTTCCCTCTCCTCTCATCTTTGTGGTCTCAGAAGGAATCCAAACCCGCACTCTCAGATTGGGTTGTTTGTCTCGTAACTGCAACCACTTGTAAACATATAATTTTCCTCTCAACATTAATGTGCTTGCTTTCCAGCCCAGCGCCAATTCAAGGACTCCCCACCTCTTTCCCCGTAGCCGCAAATAAGTTATGGAATCATCATTTACAAAGAACATTTGATAAGTCCAAGGTCCCAAGTCCAGGCCTTGTGCGTTAAGTGTAGGAAAACAGTTGGTTCGACCAAGAAGAACCCTAAGGATCTGTTCAACAAACATTAGAATCGCCCTTTAATACAAAAATGCATTTTTCACAAATAGACAATTACTTTATTTCTCGTCAGTTGTTTAACTTTATCAAGTATCTATCAGGTCCAACCTTCACTGCAGTCATGAGTAATTACATAAACACTATCATCCTGCTTAGGACCAGTTACTATAGCCTCTTGCTCTCATTTAAGCCTACTCCTTTCTAAATGCCTCGGCAATTTATTTGCCAAATCACATCAGTCCTAATGAGCCAACAAAACAAGCTTTCCTTGAATTGCCCTCTTGGGATCTAAAATAATCACCTAAAGACATCATCACAACTTAGCAATTTATATAAGGATTTGCTTATTTGTAATGCACTTTTGGGATATTTCCTGCATCTGTGAAGTGTCACTTGACCTGCTTAAAAAGAGAAAAATCCATACCACACAGAATCCACTGAGAGAGCAACAGTAACAGATATTTAATACAGAGAATTGATACTGGGAAAGCTGTTTCCCAGATTGGGGCCTATTGTGGGTCAGATCCACTCTACAGGGCCACAAACTTCTACAGACTACCTGTTCAAGTGGGCCTGAAAAGCAGCCTTTACATAGCAGCTATCGTTTAGCCTTAGCCCACTCAACCCAGTCAGAAGTGTCAAACCTTCTAAATTAGTGTCTCTCTATATACAGTGTGTACTCTAGGGAGCAGAAATGCCCTTTCAATCCCAGTTGGTTTTACACCACTGACTTTGAGTCAGGGGGTAATTTGTGAGTTAATAGGATTAAATATTTCACAGATATTTTATTTATTATGCAGAGTTCACCAGTGTCACCGGAATCAAATAAAATTAAAGAATAAGGTTTTTGATTGCACTGCTTTCTCTTTAAGAGGCTTTAGACTGAATCTGACACAAAGAATGTCATTAAAATGTAATATTTTACTCTAAGACACTGGATAAGGCTGCTTCTCTTCCCTCCAATCACTGCTAAATTACAATCTTTTTTTTTTGTCTTGGTTGCTTAGCCCGTAAAACTGAAGGAAAAACAGCAACTGTGTTTGAGCCTAACTGCCCCATCACTTCATATTTTATAGCTCACTTGATAAATCATAGTTGGCCACTGACCATCTGGGTCATAGGTAACAATCATCTCTGTAGTTGTGTTTCTGCATAGTGGCAGGCTCATAGATTAATGAGAAATTCTCACTCAATCTTCCTTCCCTTTGTGATTGTATTTTGATGTAATTTACCTTTCAAAATTTAACCAATCTCACATTGACAGACTGATTGCTGGTTCTTAAATTACAGTATTGTTACAACTTACGCATGCTGCGGCAATGAAAGAAGACGGTTATGACTATAGCCATTGCAGATTGTATCATGTAGAGCAACACCACTAAAGTACAAATTATATCTACTAAATCAGAAAACATCCACAACTTGGGAAAAAAAAAAAGCAGTGTAAACAAAATAAACAAAATAATATTTATAGTTCACATTTTGCAACACTGCTGCTCATCCATGTGCACACCATGCACCACTGAATGTTGTGTTGTGTATGCATGTAAGACCAAAAGTCAGTCCAGGAATCAGTCTCAGCCTCAACCCACTGATTAAATATTTTTGTGTCATGTTGGTTTGGTCCCTTCCTTCTTATGGGAAAAATGAAAGCCAGCACAGACTGGGAATGATTTCTTCATCCCTAAGCAGCACACTTGCTAGATCTCGACTTCAAAGATATCACATATTAAGTTGGCAGAGAAAAAACTAGCATCAAAAGAAAAAAACATAGAATTTATGACTGTACATACAGTAGAGTTGTTCTTAAATGGACAAACAATAGACCCCAGTAAGTGTTGGTGCTTTATTGAAGATAGGCGTGAGTGGTGACCGAAGTGGCATCATTAAGCAGACTGGATGTTTATACCATTTCAGACCGTAGGAGGAACTTGTAGCTTCTAAATGATCTTTAGTATGAGGCGTCTTGTGATGGCAGACAGAGCTCATCAAGTTTAAATCAGAGATGGCTTACTAGAGTTCTGACGACTGTAGCTGCCCTGTGTTCTCCTGGTGCTTCCAAAGCCAGACCAGGCCTGGAACCTTATTATGCAGTGCTTATTAACGACATAAAAGAGGTGATGTTTTTGGCTCAGTATAATTGTTGTTTATCCGTCTGAAAGCAGCCTGCCGTTCTGTTCCTGAATTAAATCATGGGATATAGGTCAAAGTTGTCAGAAAAAGTTTCCCAAAGTCCCAAAAATCCCAACACAAATAATCCTATCACAGCACAAACGCAACCATTTTGCCTCTAATTTACAGTGCATATGTATCGTGTTAATATTTAATCCCACAAACTTCAAGATCACAACATGTAATTTTGTAAAACTTGCTATATATTAACAATCATTCATTCATGAGCAGAAGCTGTCAGAATTTTAATTAAGGTATCTTTTTGTCTAGTTTTGCTATAAATATAACTTTAATTACACAGATATTTGTCAATACTAAATTTAATGGATGTGAAAAGAGGTCAATGTCAAAAATGCTCCATCAAAAGTCTTCTTTTTTTTTTTTTTTTTCTTTCCTTTTTTCTCCTGTAAGTGAATGTTGGGCCTTAATGGCCTTAATGACACCTTTATCCAGGTGTCCCAGAGAAAAGATGACTGTTAATAAATGGGTTGGGTTTCTTTTTTCTTTTCTAATAGTTTTATGGCTGTGTATGTAAGAAAAGGTTACAATTATAGGAGGAAATCATTAAACAATATAACAGCCATAATTATAACTGCTGTCATGGATTAATACCATTGGATGGATCGTACACTGCTTATTTTACATCATAGACTACATATGAAGTTGTCTCCACAGGCCATTTCCCACAGCATGTAAAAGCTTCTTCTCCGCCTGCACTTCATCCTCTGACATCTTCCTTCATACTATGTTTTGACTGGCATATTTGTCTCTCAGGCACCATCAGTGCCCTCCCAGTTTCCTAATTGTTGATGCACTGTTAGATGAGTTCAGATTACGTTGGCCCCTTTCTCCTCAGCAAACCCCTTCAATATTAATGAAGACTGATGAAATGCTAGGGAGTCCCTGTCTTTCAGGCCCGACCTAGATTGGATTGACAATTGCAATTAGCGTCCCTTCAAGTTCATTTCCATCACTTTGAATTTGACATGAAGGAGGACAGTGTGGGGTGGGAAGTTGGGACTATTGAGTAGGATGAAATCCTGAAGAGAGACGTTAGAGAGGGAAAACGGGGTAAAGGAGTTTGACCAGTAAGTAGTTCCAAAGCGGAGGGGAGGAGCCGTAAATCCTTTAACTTACTTGCATCGTAAGTGATGTTCTTTAGCTCGATTTTAACTTTCCTTAATCGTGCCTTTTGTCTTGTACAGTCACACCTCTTTTTACATTCATCTCTGCACTTCAAAATACACATGGACTTTCCAGTTGTTTCTGAAAATCTTGACAATGGCATAGCTGACAGTCATGCGTTGTTTGCTATTTAAAACTCCTTTGTGTGGAAGATGGAAGCTGGCTACTGTCTGAGAGACCCTTTGCTGTTCTTAAAGTGTAAGGAATAAGACACAAAAGCAACTGTTAAGTTAAGATCGGACATTTACCAAAGCTGTTGTTCAAAAGCTCTTATTTAATACTTCTATACTATACTATAATTTGAACACTCCCTTTCCACGGTTACCATGGGGGGGGTTATTGTCAGGAAGCACAGTTCAATATCTACTGTAGAACAGAAGCTGATGGTTGGACCTAACTAAATGGCTGGTTCGTGTCTTGACGGAGGTCTCTGACTGAAAACATACAAATTCAAAGATTTTTGCACACATTTGAGCGATTACCCTCTTTCCACTCAGCCTAAGAAAACAAATGAAAGCAGTAAAGGCAAACTTTAAATCTCTCTCTTTGCCTCGTTTTAATTTTAGTTGAAATTAAATGTTCAAAAAACACTCAGACAGCTTCACAGATGGAAACCCATACCCGCCCAGTCAGTACCAGAACTGACCTGTGGTCTGTGGTTAAAGACACAACCTTTTAAATTATATTGTTGGAGTAGTGTCTCTTAATATTAATAATAGTTGCTGCAGCTGCTGTGCTTCTGTAGCTTTATACATGCTTCCTCAGAGAGGACCTTCCTATCTTGGACCTGTCAAATGCTAAAACTTTATGGCACTGTTTATAAGCAGCAAAGCCAATGACAGTGTTGTTCTCACAGTCTGTTATCACATCAAACTTCTCCCAGACTTCTCCCAAAAACACTTGGCCTTCAACGATGTCTTATCCACGATGTGGTATTCTCCACTGGCCGTTTTTTTTACTTTTATGTCTTCCACCGTCATGGAGCTAGCAGCGTGGCTACATCACAGTTGCATCCGTGACACTCTGGCAGTATAACACATGCACATGTCGTGCACCTTGTTTTTCATTTCTGGTTTCTTCTGAAAAACAAACACGTTTTTGGTTCTTGCCTGCTGCATCTACATTTAGTTTATATTATTAACCTGTTAAAATGTGTATCTGTTTGTGCAGGACTATAAATTACACTGAAGTCAATATGAAGTCATATTGTATCGGCATATACTTTACTATACCATTTGACTGAATTCTAAAAGCAAGAAGTGGTACTAAGAGATATTTGATGGTTCATACAGCCAGCAATTTTTGCTGACCCGAGCCAATTGATCTGGCTCACTTTAAAGAGCTGAAATTCCCATCAGTACCAGCTGAATAGAGACTGGAAATAATGTTAAGGTTAAACATGCTTTTGTATTATTAATCAAACAAAAACAAAGTTCCTCAGCCTTGTTAGCATAAAGTTAGCTTTGTGTTTTCTGGCTCAGAGCAGTGCCAAATTCTTTTATGAGGAAAGTGAAAAATAAATGTTATCATAGGAAGGTAGTCAAACCCTCAGACATGACCAGAGAAATGAAAAGTTTATGGATTTTCACAATGTTTTACTTATGGTAGGTCACTGTGCTATAAGTGGGATAGTTGTCCTTGTGGTGTCCTTAATGCATGAGATAGAAAACAACCTGTATTGCCCAGGAAAACGTCAACCTGCCCTGCGAGACTGCTTTTTTTCAGGGAGTCGAGAAAAAAGGCAGTGAACGTTACAACCACAAAAAAACTGACTACAAACTAGGAATTTGTTCTCTGTGCCGGCCACCTCCTGAACTTCCCACCTCAGCAGGCATTAGTCATTCACCTGTACTCTTGACCGTACTCAAGTCGGGTCAAGGTTTTGATCTCCATTATGTGCTCTCTACCATCGCCTATGATGCTCTGTATATACTCCTCAGTGTTTGCACAAGAGCAGTATTTCAGTGTTACTTCTCTCACCTAGGAAGCCACCAGATGGATTGCTTGTCAGTGCCTGAGAAAAAGAATCAGACTGAGTGAGACACAGCGGGACAGCAGTGCTTGAAAATGAATGATTCCTCGGTCTTTTTGCAGGGAAAGGGAGGCAGTGGATGATAGTCAGAGGTTGATGATGTGTCATGTTTGTATTTACATACCGTGTATGTGTGTGTGTGCATCCTTTTGTTTGTGGCATTATCGCAACTGATAGGAAATGTGACATTACAAAACTTTCTCATTGCCACTTTGACTTTAATTTTGAACCTATCCTCCCTCAAACTCATTCAAGCAATTTGCTGTATCAGTCTGTGTGTTTTTCTAACGGATATATTTCCTTGCTTTCCCTTCCAAGTGTTGGTCAGACCGTAATATTTTCTTAACTTGTCTTTTCAAAATGATCTTGAGAAAATGAGACTAAAAAAAATCTGATTGGAGAAAAAGAGAATACTTTCCTTGAGTTCCCTTAATTTGCTATCGCTCAAATGAGCCACCACACACTGAGCGTTTGTACCGAACTGTAGCAGGGTGGTTGACATTAAGAGAAAGAGCAGAAAAAATAGGCCCTTGTCTAACCCGGCAGATGTGATGACCTGGTTTGTAATGAAGCTTACTGTAAAAATCATCTGTACTGGAACACAGAGGGCTGAAAAACCGCTGCTGTCCTACCCTCAATGTGTTCAAACTTTTAAGCTTAATCCATGTTTCCGTTGCTATGGAAGCACAATGCATCCATTGAGGACAAAAAGAAAAATATGTTGTTGTTTTTTTTCAATACAATGTGTTTAGGCTGTAATAAAGAGGCAGTAGCTTTTGTGATGCTAAGTCCTGTTTGGAACACATGGGGGTCATAACAAAGTCTCTAACAAAGGTGCATCAAAATAAGAAAGCACGAGCTTTAAACATATTTACTTCTGTATACCATAACAAAATGTCACAGCAAGAGTGTTTTAGCCGCGAAATTATGTAACTACTGTATGTGTTGTCACAAATTTCTGCCTGCATCTAACTTGAGGCTTCAAAACGCTGATATTGAAACAAAAGAAATATTTGAATATGACATCTGATACCTATATTTCTTCATTTTTAGTCTGATTTCCCCAGCTAAAGCATCACACAATCACACTTCTGTCCCACAAGGACATTGATGTTTCATATCTTAGAATAATATTGTAAAAATATTACAATGATTTGGGGTAAAAAAAACAAAAAAACGGTGAC
>KV751414.1:451867-479913 GCA_001698575.1 Mola mola
TAATTAACTTTTATCCAAACCATGTTTTTTCACAAATAGCCTTGATATCCTGGCATGCTGCCTTTGGTGCCCTCATAAATATACTCCTGCTGCAGGCTATGTGGCCTTGTGCTGTGTTTATAATTACAGAATTTTAAGCTTGTGCTCACAGGTAATCATTAATGATAGTGGCTATTTTCTTTGCTTTTTATGCTTATTTTTTTTTTTTTTATTTGTTTTAATTTCAGCAATAGTTTCATGAGGTTACAAGCTTGTTGCAAACACAGCCAGCAAGTTTTGAATGCTCCCATTATCAAGTCGTGTTTTTAATTTAATCATAGTCAGTCCACTGCTGCTGCTATTCGAAGAACACCTTCTTTTATCATATTGTATGACTGCTGCAGTACGTATGTACACTTGATTCTAAGGAGAAAGAGACAGGCATTCAGTGATCCAGTTGAAACAGGAAAAATAGATAGATATAGGATTTAAGTAAGGACAGTAGAGGGAAAAGAAAGGGAGGGAAGAGATAAGACATGTGTGTTTTCTTAATTACTGTGTGGGTAAATCAATAGAAGCTGTGCCATGCTTCATTGTCTGGGCTGTGAGTAGGTGAAAGGAGTTACAGTAGACAGGCCGAAAGGCCTCGTGCCGCAAATGTTGGCCAAGAAAAAAAAAAAAAAGAAATCTGCATTACTCAACCTGTGGCCGTCAAACACACACAGCTCGCACACCACTGCCCATCTCCTATATCTGCATGATCACATTTCTTCTCTTAGATGTACATTTATTAGAGGGAGATGATTCATAAAAGATCAAGATTTCTTTCTGTTTTCAGTTCAATTCTGAGACTCCATGTGTCACTCCTCATCGGCAAAAATGTGTTAAACAGATGTCTGTAAAGCAGCACGAAGCAACAGTTGTCCAACCCTCTGAGACAGTGAATATTAGCGATGACAATAAAGCTGAGTAGAAAGCATCTTATGCTCTGTAACATTCCGGGGAGTCAGACACTCGGGACATGTGGGAAATGTGCAGAGGGAAGCTTTCAATCCGAAAGGAATCCAAGAACCCCATTAGCTTGTGCAGCAGATGTCTCTTCCTGTGGCAAGCTCTAGGAGGGGCTTTGTGCAAATCTAATGACACAATGAGAAAAAAAAAAAAGAGAGAGATGAGATGGGGATACTCAAACGTACTCCTATTTAGAAAGCTTGTGTTTGGAATACAGTAGGCCACTTAGTGACCTTGATGGGCTCACATTATTTCCTTGTTGATCTGTAGGGCCTTGAATTTATTTATTTTTTTACATACCTTTCTGTCTTTATCTGATTTACTTTGAGTGACCCTGCTCACATACGGATATTTTGGATCCGATATTATCTCGAGTTTTAGTCCATTCTCAGTATTTTTGAGCATTATTTTTTCGCTGTGGATGATGTGTGCACCTTACAGGGGTTACCTGTCACCATGTTTGACATGTCGTCCGTCAGACTGTCGCAAACAATGATGCTCAAGCATAAACTCAACACTGTTGCCTCGGTGTTTATGACATGCACACAAAGGAACTTCTCAAAGTCATCCATTCATGCCACACTTATTCCAAATGCCATACACAATATTTGTGAATAAAGATAAATCACTGGCTATTGCATTTTCCACTATTTACACTAGTATATACTTTTGGACATGTTAATAGTTGCTGTTTTTAACTTAAGGTGCCATTCTTGCCATATCATCAAGGTAAATTCTATTTACCTAAACGACAACACTAAGCAAAACTGTCTTCCCAGAAAGCAGCTGCCTCTGACCCTCAGTTGAAGCATGGAAAGGACATGGAATGACAAGAGAGGCTTCAAATCTTTCATGTTCTTTAGACTTTTTTTTTTTTGTGGTTACCACAGTCAAAACGACAACAAGAAATAAGCTTAATCTCACTTGAGATTTTGTACGGACAAAGAAACACACACATGTGTTGTGCCATGAAAACATGAAAGGTGTGATAGAAGAAACAGAGGGGACAGATTATCTTCATCTTCAAAGATGAGTCATCATAATCATCTTTTTCCAGCTGTAAAAGACACTTGAGTGATGCACACACGCACACATAAACACACACACATAAACACACACACACACACACACATAAACACACACACACACACACAGATGCCAACATGAGCATCAAAGGCAGAATCAGCTGCAGGTGTTTGAAGTGTCTCATATTGTGTTTAAGCCACTTCAGAGGGATTTAAGTGTTACTGGGGAGGTTGCAGTCTGCAAGGCCTTTCAGTGATTTAAAGCAATATGATCACATTGTAAAGTCATAATCTAAATGACTTTGTGAGGTATAGTGTGCATGCTCCAAAGGTAATGCTCATTTAGACAGATTAATGTCAGCAATTCATGTCAAAACAGTAATGAAGCTTTCCCGTTTTGAAACGAGAGAGCAACCAGCAATTTCTTGCCAACAACTGTAAATTTAAGGTTGAGCTCCTGGGAAAACGCAGAGAGATTTTCTTTCTTAAAGGAGCACTCTGGTATTTCTCAAGCTAAGCCCTATTTTCTAGTCTTTCAGGCTCCCCATTTTTAGAAATTACATCTCTTTTAAAAAATACGGACTCGGTACGAAGTTCAGTTGCTCGTAATATTTAGTCATCTTTTTATTTATTTTTCTTTTAAAGTTAATTTTTTTTTTTAATTTTAGAAGCTAAAAGTCTAGGAAATAGAGCTTAGGTTAAGAAATACCCATTCTCCTCCAAACTTGTAGAGACTCCATCAGGATTCTGAGTCTGTTTACAGATGTTGATGTAAGCTCAGGCAGCGGGTTTTAGAAAGCGGTGGGGAAATAGAGGATGAGGGTTTAGTGATGGAAGGCAAACCTTAAACCCTCCTAGTGCACTCCTGTGTAGCAGACTTCAATGGACATATCCCCGTAGACCACATCGGTATGCCTCAATATGTATGGAAATGAGAGGCAATCATGCTAACGTGTGTTCAGTCTCTCAAAACTATGCTAATGGTGTCAGTGCACTTTCAGCCCTGCATCACCCCTCGCAACAATTCACCCTTCCTTTTTGCTCCCTCCCTCTGTCTCCTTCCTGACCTGGAACAGGTGTGATTTTAATTATGTATTAAAATATACATAAACCCATTCTGATTCACTTGACTGAGCTCCTCCTCCTGTAGTGTGCATCCAACTCTATTGGCCTCTCTGTCTTACCTTCTCGCTTGTTTCCTCCTTCTTTCATTCCCTATAACTCTGCTTCCAAACCGCCTCATCTCTATCCTCCTCTTTAAGAAGCTGGAGATTGAAGGACTTGATTTCAAAACTGCGCACGTCGCCGTGACTCAAGTGAGGAGTTTGTTCCGCTGCCACACTTCGGTTCACAAATGCTTTGGCGAAGGGAGGAGGGAGAAATCCCTATTAATCTAGTGAATCTGGCTCTCCCTGTCTCTTTTGTTCACTGTTGCTGTCTCTCCGACGTATGGCTCTTTGGAGGTGTGTGGGGTGTGTGTGTAGGGGTGAAGGAGTTTGGATGAGTTGGAGGATTTCCACACATTTCCATCATTACAATCTAAGTAGCATATGTAAATGAACAATGTTAAACTCTCAATGTTGCCGGTTCTCTGCTCAGTTGCTGGCAGAAGTCACCTTGATGAGATGACTTTTCCACTCTAGAGTTGTTCAAACTGCAGCTTGTACTTCAGTATTTTTGTAAAGTCACTTTCATGCAATTAAAGATTAGAGAGGTCAGATTGAGAGAATCTGCCAAAGCTATGCACGACCTAACTCAGGGTAGTGCATCTCTCATCTGAAGCGTTTATTGGCAAGTCAGGCACAGTGCGTTTTGACTGTTGTAGGGTTTCTTTAGAGGACATTTGAAGTCGGGTTCCCTGTTACATGTCCTCATACACCTGTACTGAGATAGTTGGTGGAAGAGCTATTTTTAGTGAGAAGAAATTCAGGACAACAATGTGTCATGTTATCTTTAGCAGTTAATTTACTGCTTTAATTGCACTGTATATAGAGGAGGTCATGCAAATGAGGATTTAGGTATAAATTTAGCTGAAGTATACGCAAAAGAAAAAAGAAATGAATATGCAACGCTTATGGCACATGTGTTGATCTCTCCATCACATTTTATGTGTATTCCTTTGGTCGCTCAAACATGTTAAAGCTTGATGTAACCCTGCTGACTGTTTTCCCTGAAGATGCAGTTTGCCTGCACCAGTGGCAATCAGGTCAGGGATTCTTGCTTTTGTTGATCTGTGTTTAATGAAAGTGACTAAGCAGAGAGGGTTTTGGCCATTAGCTCAGCGAGGGACTGTAATCACTACAAGTTTCTTCCCTTTTTTTGTCCGATTCATTATTGAACAAACAATCTGTGGTGTGTACCTGCCATCTTCTTTCTTCGTTGTTTTATTTGCTTCTGCACTCTGCACTTTGGAAACTATTGATTCTCGGACTTGAAAATAACAAAGCAGCAACTGTGTGAATGGGGTATGATGTGTTAAAAAAAAAGAAAAAAGAAAGACCTATGAAGTGAATTTTCTGAAATAACTACATGTGTTTGCAAGTGTTTGCACTTTACAGAAGAAGTTTATTGCTCTTATGTTTTCTGCCAATCTCCACCCTTTTGTTGGCAAGAAAATGTATTCGGATCCTAAATAGGGAGAAAAGATTTGTGGCACAGCACCCAGAGCAATTTCATTGAAATGTATAGACTAAATCTACATCGTTGTGTGGCGGTGAAGACCTTCAGACCTGCAGCAGGGTGAACTGAAGTCACCCAACAGAGCTGAGCTCTTTGTTAGTTAAGTAAAGTCAACATGTGAAACAGTCCGATCATAGATCTATATGGAAGAAGCCCAGCATGTTGCACGCACACATATTCATTTAAAGAAATAAATACAACAATGGTACATAAGCTTCCTCAGTTATTCTCTGACTGAGAGAATTTTTATCGACACAAAGCAACCTACTTGGGCTTCTTTTACTAGTTTTCAAAGACATTCATACTGAATATGAAGTCCCCATCACTCATTCACATAAACAAGCGCGGACTCATCACTCTCTGCCATGTCTGTTTCTATTAATGGTAATCAGCTGGGTAATGATGACGGAGCTGCAACTGCAGTTTACTTACTGGTGGCTGATGGCCATGCTCTCTGACAGCTGTCATCTGCCATGACTACACTGCCGGGGCCCTCCTTAGGAATTATTTCAGCTCACCACATTAGCTGCAACAACGCTTCACACACAGACTTGTTGATTAGAAGCATCAGCGGGGCAGTGTGGAAAGACTTCTCTGACCGCCTGTCTGCTAATGACAGCCACCACGATGGCGTTTGGGAGAAAGAGAACACTGCCTGTCACTTTGATTCATGCAACAGCAGCTCTGATCGGGTGGCTCCTTGCCAAAGTCATGACAGTTGGTATATCCCCTCCTAAATGACATTTAAAGTGTGAAGCAAAGGCTGTCCTTGTGGCTTAGTCTCTCTCAGCCGTACCCCGGACATGAGCACTGAGCTCTTTGCCAAGTATCTGCACCGAGGTCACAGACCCTAAAGCCAAGTTCTTTCCACTCAGATGCTTGTACTCAACTCTCTGCCATGATGGGATATGTAGAAAGTGACCTTGAATATAGCTGCTGTAAATGATCTCATGTATGTCTAACTTTCCTTTTGATTCTTTTTCTGGAATTTTTGTATTCTTTGGAATAAAAGGAACATATGCGCTGTAAAGGTTGTTAGATACACTGGACTTCTTTCTATAGATTGATACGGTCACTTGTGGTCCATTCAGAAATCTTACCACAGAATGCTGTCATTGACAAATAATAGCAGAGTATTCAACAAATCAAACAAAGCAAGCCAAGCCTTGCTGAAACAATAATTTTAAATCTACCAAGAGATTTTATTCCCTTTTCATTTCTATTTTTAGGTTTCTGCAACAGTATTATGAGCTGCTACAAGACATGCTAACACCTCCCTCCATAACTCTCTCCACAGTCTATCCGTGAAGTGACAGGCTATGTGTTAGTGGCACTGAACCAGTTTGACTACCTGCCTTTGGAGAACTTAAGGATCATCCGTGGAACCAAGCTGTATGAAGACCGCTACTCCCTTGCAATCTTCCTCAACTACAGACGAGACGGAAACTTTGGCCTGCGTCAGCTCGGCCTGAGGAACCTGACAGGTCAGAGAGTGATTATTTTTTCTGGTTATCCACATATGTCTATGCTGGATCTTTTCTTAAAACCATTGTGTGAAACGTAACACCATCTGTTAGACAACACTGATGGTGAAATGTGTTACTAAACTGTGGTCATTCTGAGTCCAGTATTTGAAAAAGGTCATTCGTCAGTTTTACCTAGTGCCATAGACTGTTAGCTATAAAATCTTAAAAATCTGCCTGTTTGTGTCATGCTTTGACTGCCCGACATGAGTAAAAGCATATGTAATTTTGCTTCTGAATTATTTGTTATAATTAATTGTTTCCAGCATTTCAGTCAAAAGCTGTCCTAGGAAATGTTGGCACTCCAGACGCCCACATGTCAACAGAAGATGGCAATTAAATGGAAATAGCTTGATATTTTGAAAGGCTACTTTAACGAACGTCTAAGAGCCCGAATAAGTGAATGCTTCAAAGATTTTAATCTAAA
Source organism: Mola mola (assembly GCA_001698575.1). Classification (NCBI taxonomy): domain Eukaryota; kingdom Metazoa; phylum Chordata; class Actinopteri; order Tetraodontiformes; family Molidae; genus Mola; species Mola mola. Next base: position 458,512 of record KV751414.1, read on the forward strand.
ACCTGTATAAAAATATTTCCTTTTCTATTACCTTTGGCAAATCTGTATCCTTGGAGTTGATTTTTTCCAAAAGGTCTAACAAGCTGAATTCAACAGTGATTAGATCCCATTGTTTAGACTGAAGAATTATTCAGAAGGCTTTTGTTGCCTGTTGTAATATCTTTTCACTTTGATGTAACAATAAGCTGGTAAGAATCCAAAACGGATAAAAAATAACATATTGAGAGCATAACAGATGGTTTCTTTTAGAAAAATCTTTTCCAAAATACAATATTAAAATCAAAATTATTATGAAGCACTGGTTGGAGGGCCTGTTGCGCAGCTGAATTAATGAATTAGCCAATGTGCCGTTAGTAGTTCTGTGACTTCTATCACCTTCATGCAAGATAGCAATGTTCGGACAGTCTACCTCATCTTATCCACTGAGGCACCAAACTGGCACTGTTATCGCAATTAACCATCTCAAACCACTGGAGGATGATGCTGACTTGCAGCATTGTGAAAAGCCTTCATCCCTGTTATTTCCACCCATCACTTCTGTTCAAAAAAACCCCAAAAAACTCATCTGATTTATCAACTGCCCGGCAATCAATCTGAGCCTTTTTTTTTCCTTCTGAGTTTGAAGAAGACAGTGAATGTGATTGCTGATAAATAGTGTGCTTGGCAAACAAAAACACTGTGTAGGTGGCTCTGCTTCTTTATGAGCAATGCATCCTTGTGCTACGAGGTTCCTCTCAGGCACTCTGACCCTGAGGTCAGCACGAAATGAAGCTCTTGACTTGCAAAAAAGATTTAGAGCTTTTCCAATACAGGGCTAAGTGGGGCATGGCCAGCTCATGATGCATGCAACATGAGGTCAGGGCTGTTATTCAATCATTTTGAAGCTAAATCCAACCTCACACATCTTCTGAATAAGTGGAAGTGGATAGAGAATTAATTTGTGGCTGCTTTGGCTGAATAAAATTAAGTGAAAGTGTTATCTGAAAGTCCTGGTCAGTTGTTTTTAGTCCCAAGGTACAAAGGCTGCTAGGGTTTCCATCGAGTGCAATCATAGCATAAATTATTTCCCTTATTATCTTTACACATAGGAAAGCAAAGGGAATGAGATTTGAATGATTTATTAGGCAGCACTACAAAGTGCCACGCATGTCCTCATTGAAAAAGAATGTCAGTAAATTGTGCTTTGCTTATTTCTCCACAGTCATAAATTCAAAGTGCAATTAGAGTGGTTTGGTGTTTTACAGTGCATTGAAGAATTTGTTTTTCTAGCAAAAATGCAGAAATACATGAATGTAATTGTAATGTGTGCCCTTGATAACAAGTAAGGACAATCTGGGACAACATAAGAAAACAATTTTTAACTATTCAATTTTAAAAATTCTCTCTATATTGAGAGATTGCAATTCATTTCAACACTAGAATTTATTTAAACTTGTACAGAAGTGGCACGTCTCCGAGCTTGTGTCGCTGCTGCTTCCAAATTCTAAATTATTCATTTGTCGCTCATGGTTCTAGTCAACTGTTCCCTCCCTGTGAGATCCCCCAGAGTCGAAAGCAACAACACATCCATCCACGAGTATACGCGCAGCGACAGTACGCAGTAGTGTGTTATGTTCCATCTTGTATTCTGTCTCGTATGTTGTGCCATAGAGGGAATTGTATTTGTCCAGCCTTTTTTTTTTTTTTTCTTTGGCCAAGCTGGTCTTCTTCATTGTGTAGCCAAGTTGAAGTCTGTGCTCAGGGAGCTGGGCCGGACTGTGAGAAGCTGCTGTTTGATGTGCCATCCGTGGCCTCGAGCCATGAAGTAGAGGGGAAGTTATGCACAACAGCCATGGCCTGAATCTGCTCTACTTCATAACTCTAACTATTTAAGTTTCACCCTAGTGTTTTTTTTTTCTTTCTGCAAACAAATACAATAGAATGGAATGTTCTCACTCTAATGAAAAGTGCTAATATCTTTGTATCACTGTAGGAAGATTCTCTCATGTAGGACATTTGGTTGCTGTTACCAAAGCAAGGTCTCCAGTGTGGCCCTTGGTTTTGAATAACCTATACCTAGCCCAGGACCAAAATCATGTCCAAAATATATGTAGTCTATTTGTGTCTATAAAAGGATAAATGAGGGTCTTGTGTCCAAACATCCCAAGCAAAAAGTGAAGCAGCATGATCTTATCTTCGTAGTTATAGCCTTTCATTAATTAGGTTGGGGAAGGGTAAACTCTAATGTCCCCATGGGGTTAGGGCATGGTTGCTTCACAGAAACGCAGTAGAACATCTCACCTTGCAATGGAAACACAAGAAGCATTGGCATAAAATAATTAATACCATGATCAAAACAACACAATACAAACAAACAAACAAACAATAAGAATGTCATCAACAACATGGTAATTACTAGCCTGTGTGTCAAGGTGCACCTCGCTCTAATGTGTTCAAAAATGTAAAATTTGCTCTATAGTACTAAAAGTGTTGGCGCATCATGTGTTAGTCTCTCTATTTCTTTTCCTTCAGTTTGGATGAGGTTCTAAATATCTGTTCATGGCAGTTCTCACTCTATGCAGGTACCTTTTCTTTTCGAAATTGTGTATAAACATTTGAAGTTTGGGTAGACAGAACTGTCCAAAACTCTGGATTAGTAAAGATCTTTGATACAAACGAATCTCCTTTCAACAAGAAACTTGTCTTGGAGGGCGTATCACATCATTTATTTGTGCACAGATGGTCCTGACAGTTAAATAAGCCTTTATTGGGCACCGTTCTGTTATAGTTGTCATTGTCTTACAGTCAACTGTTGAGAAAAGATGTAATATCAGGATAGAGCCTCCCCTGTGCATCAAGCAGCACAGATCAAAAACTCTTTCCTTTGTTCAAGTGTGTTAGTGAATCCAAGGCTTGCTGTTTCATTCATTACAGGCATTTGATGTTGCTGTCATATTGGGCCACCGTTCTTCTGCTAGCTGCTCCCAGGAGATGTGTACAATGATTGATATAATCTATAAGGAACATGTATAGGAGGATAAAACTTATTAAGTACATAAGGGCAAATCAAGAGAGGGCTAAGTAAAAAAAGTCCTTTCGCTGCTGAAACCCACCCACATTTCTTCTCGGGTCGAAATTGCCTTTGGATGAAATCAATTTGTCGCCAGTATATTGTAGCATTGCACTTATTGATCCAGCGCACTCTCTGTGAGCTGTGAATGGACTCTCAGGATTTGAGGTGACTGGAGGATGGGGTGGAGGAGGTCTCCGGCTGAGGAAGGATAGGACTCCCTCCGATGCACCTTTCAATCAAGCTTAGCCAAGTTATCCTCATGAATATGAAATATGGGGCACAGTCAAGCTGGGGAAAGTTTTGGGACCGCATGTGTGCACAGGGGTGTGTAAGAAGTAAAACAGAAATTATAAAGGCAACCTTTGCTTAAGTATGAAAAGTTTAGTTGTGTTGTTTTTTTTTGTTATACTTTGTGGGGACAAAACTGTTCTGCCACGTAAAGGTTAACAACAATGAGCCTTAAAAGGTTGCCCATCTGTTAGGCTTTTTGTGTGTACGAGTGACCCCTCTGATTGCTGCAAAGGAAACCTACTTGTAAATGTTGCTTTCTATCTTTTTGTCCCTGTAGCCAACAGAAAAGTTCCTCCTGACATTTTCAAACTTCCTAATTCCTCTGTATTTTGATTTGTATTGACCCGCAGTGTCTTCTTTCCTGCTTAGGCAGACATTTTCAGCACTTCCGTGTGGACTCGCATGAACCCTAGACAGTCTCTGTGCTCTCACATGGTAATTACAGGCTGCTTCCCAGGCAAAAAATAATAACCGCCTCAATAAGGAGCACAACACAGATGAGCTTTCTGATTTAACACATTTTACTGCGCCACCAGCCTCCCTTCTCCTCCATTTCCCTCATTTTACACCAAATCTTTTTTTTCTTTCAGTTTTGTTTAATGTTGTTGATTCATTTTTCCAACCACCCTACGCCTGCACTGCGTCTGTCCAAAATGAAGCATCCAATCTGAGGCCCCATCTGCTGAAAGATCCTCTCTCGTCTCATGCATGTACACAAGCCCTGTGTTTTACGCCAAGGCGTTAACCGCTCCTTCATGGCCCATCTGCTCTCTTTTAAGCGATCCTATTTTCTGCCTTTCTTCCATCTCTTTATCCATCTCTCCCTGGAAACGTGGCTCTCATCACATTTTAGTTGGCCGTCTTCATTTGTCACGTTGGCGCCTTTCACACCAATGCAATGCTAATGTTTGTAGCACTTTTGTGCCATGTTACCTTTTAAGCACTCGAGTCCTGCTGTGTTCTCCAAAGCCTACTGCAATTCAAAGAGTGCACAGTGAACATACTCTCATGTGTCATCTGATGGACAGGTCCTGTTCAGCGACCTCTGAAGGCCATGTATGAAGGAGACAAGATGGGATGGGGCAAAATTAAAAAGACAATTTGAGTCAGGATGTTCCCTCTGGACAAGGGTCTGCTGAAAAGGGGGCGGGGCAAATAAATGCAGCCCCACGATGTTCGACGAGACTTCCATTCACTGTTTAAGTGAAGAGAAAAAGAGCAGTGCTGCCACAGGAGGCAAGCAAGATTGGTTCAGTGCATATCACCAGAATTCAGTCAAGCCAATTGCCTGGCAGCCCACAGACCTCAGGTCTCCTTCAATTGTGTGTCTAATTGATTACTTCCCATGCAATTACTCCCGGTGTCAGACTCAATATTTCAGCGCTCCAGGAAAGGTCCAAGAGGGACTTTCTTTCTGAAGGACGACATTCATATTGTCACATTCGTGAGCCCCTTATGTGGTTCATGAGGAGGCACAAGTTAAATTGAAGTCCTGCATGGGCCGTCAGTGGTGGTTGGTGTTAATTGATTGCTGTGTAATACCTCTTTGTAGGCAGAGATTGTGAGACTATTACAGTTAATGGTTTTTGTTTATGCCAAGATAAAATAGAGCTAAAGTTTGTTTGAGTTGTTTTATGGCTCTTACTGTTCCTATTAATGACACACTTTTGGTTAAGTTCTTGGTATTTCCATACAATTGGCCAGCTCTGCTCCAGAGCCGTCTAGAGAGTGTGAGACGTTACATGTTCAGTGATGCTTTGTTACATTTTTGTTATTCATCAATGTGATGTATGAAATTCCATAAATAGAAGATAAGTGGGTTTTATGAAACATTTATGACAAGGACAGCGCAACGTGTGGGAAAGGAGAAATAACGTCATTGCCAATCAACAACAGCACGTACAGTATATGTTTTGTGCTTCCTTTACCATTTTGTGTTAAATGGTAAAGGTCTGACCTGGAAACTCCCCTTCCTCAGATGATTAACACAGAAGATCAGTTTGGACAACAGTCAAACTGCCTTGAGGATGGAGTAAACACTGAGAAAATTTTTAAAAAGTTTAACTGTGTTAGCAGCATTTAGAAAAGTGAAAGGTAAGAGGATAATGGTTAGACTAACATCAAATGGACAGCTCAGGTTTTGATGGAGCTGGGGTCCTATTTGATGTTTATTACTTTAATTATTAGGGGAAGAATAAAATTACCCCTCAGCTTCAATCACCATGTAACGCTCTGATTACGATCTTTCTAATTTGCATCCTTTTATTATATTGATTGGAAAGAAAAATATATAACCCCAATCCTTCAATTTCTCACTTATATTATGTATAATCTTTCACTTTGATACCATGAATGAATTGCCATGGATAGTTGTCGGCCATGACAAGAAAAATAAATCTTACATTTAAAATGCATGTGAAATGTGTTTGGATGTCGATCAGAAATTTAAAAAATAAAGGTAGTTTATCCAATCAAGGCACTACAAACGTCCAGAACATACTAACCGTATGTGTATGCATCGCAAAACCACTTGCTTTTTCTTTTGACGCCCACGTTTTGTGTCTTGAGCAGATGATTTTTTTATAGTTGTTTTGAAATGCACGTCCAATGGCTGTGTCTTAATATGCCACAGATGTAAAAAAACCAAAACAAAACAAAACAAAACATAGTTACAGTATATAAGGCTTTAGTTGAAGAGTATGTGCACTCTCTCTTGTGTATGTGACTTCCCATGAGTGCTAGTTTTAATCTGTTTTTAAGAAATTGTTTCAATGGTCTAAGTCCGTGACTTTATTAAGGACCATCCCAGACTTTTAACTATCCCCAGTGGTTAGAAATATTGTCCATCCCACACCTCTGCCTCACCTTTTCTCAAAATACCCAGACCTACCTAAACAGACCTATATAGCCTTTATTACCTATTTGCCATCCAAAATGAACCTTGATGGCCCGTTAGAAGCAAGAGTCAACTTTCACCTCATTAAAAGTTAAAAAAGGCGTGGAAGGAATTTTAATGCCAATTAATAATCAAACCACTGCCCTCTCCTCTCTCACTCTAACGTTTCCTTCTCCCCGGGCTAGGGCTTAGATCAGGCTAAAGTCCGCCGTGATGTAGATGTAATCTGGAGCAGAGACCTATAAAATACTCTTCACTTAGCTGAAATGTTGTCTGAAGACCGACGGGTTGGTTTTGCAGGGAATTAAGGACAGAATGAGATTGCGTTTCTCTGCCCCTGGATTTAGTTTTTAAGTCATATAATATTGATATTATCATTGGATGTATTTATTTATTTTTGTTTTTTATTGATATATGTTGAATTCTAGTTCTAGTCAACATTTAGGTCTAATTTTACAAGAATTCTTGATTGCCTGACTACTTTTGTTAATGTTTTTTGAACAACCATGGACAATGTTTTATGTTCTTACGATGTGTGCATGTTATATTTTGTTGAAGGAAATATAGAAAATTTCTAACTTCATATTATTATGCGCCGTATAAAGAAACGCCTGAACTGTTTTTTTGGAGATCCTGCAAAGCTATCAAAATAATACAATAATTCCAGCGTTACCTCTTCCTTGTGTAGCAAATTGATAGCATCACATATTGGGATCATGGCAATTATTTGCAAATATTTATATATTTTACACTGTACATATTTGTCCATTTAAATAAGGTGCCATTTGTGCCATATCTTAATTATTTGGAATATTTCTGAAACATTCAGACAATCTGAACAACAACACCTTCTCATTTTATTGTTTCGACTGCACCTTCTGTTTTCTCACTGCCACAGATAAATAGTTCAGATTCAAAGCAAACTCAAAACACAGTGATTGTCATGTTCAGTTTCCCTAACTGACTGTCCGTCATAACTGCTTCCTCATATCAGCATGTGGCTGTGCAGCCTGGGCATGTATTCCTTACTTTGATTCTAAGGGCCTTGAGTGTCTCAGATGGGTCTTTGATGTCACAGGCGCTCAGTGTTTATCTCAGCGGGGGAGTGAAATGAGTCGGAGACTAAATAAAATAGGAGCTGACTGGCAGCTTGGTGGGTCTTAAAAGTCACTGAAGAAAAGCTGTCATTTTCTATCAGCGTAGTTATGAGGCCCAAATGGACACCTGTGGATTATGAGTGAGATTTCTCTCAAATGTGTAGCATTAATGAAAATAAAGTCTGTGATCATGACGGCAGTGCAGAGTCTCAGCAGTTAGTGCATATTGTATATGTTAACTTGTATATGTTCTTGTCATGGTTTGGTTGTTTTTGTGCCGGTGTTGTGCTGTTGTGGTCATCCACTTTCCTGTTTTAATTTGTATAGTATGAGTGAATTACTTGAAGCCAGCACCAGTTGTTCATCCTCAACATACAGTGTATTTTCTGCTGATAGGATACACAGTTCATATTCTAAAGAGTTGAATAAAAGACCTGAGATTTACAGCCAATCACTGGTATCATTAAGGTTTGCTTTCCATTTAAATAGGAGCAACACTCTAAAACCAATTTAAATAACCTCGCCTGCACACACACGTTACCCTCCAAACCCAAGACTCCTCCTCCTTCTCCCTTGGCAGCTTAATAATTAATATGCTTATTTTTTGCCTCTTAGACTGAAGCCCTGAGTAAGTGGAGCAGCTATTGATGGGGGCAGTGGTGGGTAATGGGACATGAAAAGGACTTCTCTGTTCATCTCAGGTCTCTACAGTGACATGGTGGGTGTTACTCCACGCAACATCAGGCATGGCCAAATAAAGATTTTAACCAATCGGCCTTTTGTGCTACCTCATCATGGTTCAGTTATTTGTTGTCGTGAAACAAAAGCAAGTCTGACTTCTATCTGTGGCCCTTTCAAAAACCCTGTGTCTCCACATTTACCAAATGGTGCCTTTCTGATTCTGTCTTATAGAGTTTTTGCTTTTTTTTATTTATTTATTTATTTTTTTCATTTTATTAATATAGTTATTGCAACAACCAGGCCGGAGGGTCAACTTTAAAACACCAACGTCGGTCCAGTTATGGATGTGTGCAAAATATATTTAATGCACAGTTGTGTGGTCAAACATTGTGATATTGTCTTACATCAAGCACTTTGTGAGCGTTCTCTCTTTGAGGGCAAAATGCAATTAAAAACAGCAGATGTATCCACAAAATGTCAGCCAATGTTGTCTTTCTATATTATGGAGGCCTGAAAGACGGTGCAGAGAGGTACGGTGGCAATCACTGAAGGTATCAGGTACCAGGTCTGGGGGATCCAATAATGCAGAGACACACAGGGAGCTTTCTGAATCGGTAGTCATTTTAATAATGAAGGTCAAAATCAGGAATTCAATTTTGCAACGGTATAGATAAGGATAAGGCAAACTCGGTAATCGAAACACGGAATACAGATCGGACACAAGGAGACTTACAAGGAATAAACGCTTGAATGCTCACTAGGTAGACAAGACAATCTGGCACAGGAGGAAGGGAACACGGGGGTTAAATACATGAGGGAGACGTAGACAATCGGACACAGGTGAGACACATTAGGGAGAGGGAGTAATCGGACACACCTGAGGGACAACACTTGACAGGACGTGGGGAATAAGACACAAGCAAAACTTCAACATAAGACCGGAAACACTGGTTGACCCTAACAACAGACACATGATACGAGCAGACCGTGACAGAAGGAAACTGCCATAATGGTGACGACTCCACCTATCAAAATATTGCTGTCTGGTACTTCAACATTTAACTTCGAAGCAATCTTTTAATGGAGAGACAGAAGTAATCTGCAACTGTTTCATAGTTTTTCAGGCTACTGTAATTTTGGCCAATGACTGGAGCTAAATTTAACATTTTTATCCTGGCAGTATTTGGGTAGTGTACTGTCTGATCTAAAACACACAACTGTATGCTCACATTACCACCTTTTATCAATTCAGACAATTTCATTTATGTTATGACATTTGTTGCACTTTTTGTTAGTTTCAAGTTATGAAACCAAGTGAAACCATGAAACTGTAGAATTGACTGTGCTGATGTTTATCAAGCAGATTGAATAGCTCTAAATTTATAATAACTGCACACTGCAAAAACCTTAGGTCATTGTGTGAGATTTTAAAACATGGCCTTCTGTCTAATACCTGTAAATTAAGAGCCTGCGTGCTCTTGTTTTTCCACTCATGTTTTTAAAGTGCCAAACTATGCTTAGAAAGGCAAAGGAAAATGTGGTTATACTTGTTCAGAGAAACCATAAGGTGGAAGGAAGAGCCTACCAGGAAAGAGAGAGGGGTTATCATTAATAAGGAATCCAACACAGAATCAAAAACTTCACTTTCATAACAACTTTTAGAGCATCTCCCAGGTGTTGCATTAGTTGCCAATAAGCCAGAGCCACCTCCATATACAGTATCTGGAGAGACGACTTATTATCATAACTTTGACAGAAACTTTGGAAATTTTCAGTTTTGCCAGGAGTGCGCGCATCTCGAAATTGCTATATACTTTAAATGTGCTTTACTTTTCTCCCATATTGGCTGACAAACAACAGGGTTGTATTTACAAAGAGCATTGACGTCTGCAATTTGTAATTAAATGTCTTTCACTACTCTTGGAAAAATAAGGCTTCAGAGGCGTTCTGTTGCCTTAGCAGTCACACGGTGTCTAAAGCTGGCTTCCTCTCTGGTAAAACTAACATATTTGGTATGCATATGGTAAGGTATGCTCTCCTTCTCTCTTCTCAGTCTTTCCTTGTTTCCTTCTCTTTCCGTCTGCCGCTCTCAGACCCTGTTTGTTTTGCCCATTCCAGAGAGCATGGTTCATTTTCATTCAGCTGGCAGGCTGATCGCAGATCCGCCTTGATAAGATAAGTGGCCCTCAGCAGCAGCAATGGAAGGTCCTTTCACTCTTTTTTTTAATCATTCCCTTGTTTTTCCCCTGATAATGCATCATCTTTTACTTTTTTGGCCTCTTTCCCCAGTTGCTTTCTTGGTTTTGTTTATCTTTTGCCCATAAATGTGTCTTATCTCAAGGTATTGTAATATGATTTCCTTCCCCTCCTCCACCCTATCAATTAAACTCAGATTACCAGGGTTTTATCACAGTTTAAGTTGAAAATACAAAGCCCCCCCGCTCCCTCCGCCCATCATCATTCTGTCACGATTTTATTTTTTTCCTCTTCTCGTCTTCAAGCAGATGCTTTGCCTTGCTCAGATATAATTCCATAATCCCTAAATCTCAGCCATTTTTCATAAAGACTCATAGGAAACAATTGCGTGAGGGATGGGCCAAATTTAATCAGCAGCCTGCGAATACAATTATCTTGGTAGGGGAGAGGTGTTTGTTTGGGGGATGGGTGCTATGGCCAACGCCCCCAAGCCATCCACTATACCTCAGCAGAGAGCTCAACAACATTCCTCCTTCAGAGGGACCAAAAGGATAAAAAAAAGTCACATGCTATGGTATGTCAGTGACCAAAATGATGTATCAAGATTATAAACACAAAAAAGCTCCATTAGCAGCCTCAATCTGATAAAATGATTAAGTTCTGATTTTTAGGTTGAGATAAAGGACCAGTACAAAAAAGTGATTGGCATTGGGCATCACACAAACACACACACAAAAAAAGTGTGCATCTTCTGTGTCAAGACATGAACTGTGTTTTGATGTAATCAAAAAAAAGAAAAGATTTTCAAATTCATCTGAGTAGTTCTTACATTGCATCTTCTTAGTTTGATTTTAATGCCTGACTTTGACTTCAATTATTTGCTGTTATCTATGTTCACCATCTAGTTTCGTTACTTAAAATCATTTTCCTCCTATTTCACACCCTTCTTGTAAATCTAGGCAGTTATTTTCACTTCTGTCTCCTCAATAACATTTTCCTTTTGTTGAAACTTTTATCCACAGGTTTTTTTCCTTTTCTCAAGACAATGTCGTCCTCTTAACATCCATGATTTTCAATGCTACTTATTTTAAACTGCCTTTATATGAAGTTGACAACATTCTATCCACCGAAACGGCACCAAAGCTGTGAGTGAAATAACAGACCTTGATTGTTATTCCGGTGACGTTTGATTAAGAGTGAAGAGGTTTCTTATTACCCCAAAATTAGCACAGTATCCACATGATATTGCAGGTATTGTGTGCTTGCTGTGTGTATTAGTCACCGTGTTAACATAATAATATGCCTGTCTGCATATGTATGTGAAAACAAACTGTAGGGAGGACACATGTGCTCACATGGGCCATACTGAACACACTTATGTTTCTCTGTTTTGAATCTTCAATATCCCCCACTTTATCACAACATGGTGCCTACCGTCTTAATATGCTCTTCCCCCCATAAACGTATGCATCTTTGCTTTTCATCTTTTTTTTTTTTTTTTTCCCCAGCTGAACAATACGACACACATACTCACTCGGCCCACGCTGCTGCTCTTGACCGCAGAGTGCTCAGAGACAGTTAAATCCCAGCTTTGCCATCTCTCTGAACCTCTCATCGAGCTCTTTTATGTAGTCAAATTAATGCAGTTGTTCTTTTCAGGTCAATAGTTAAATACATAAAAGTGCAATTACATTTGAATGGGTACCACCTCTTTGCATGGGGACACCACTAACTGTGTTAAAATTGCAAACCGTTCCTGAGAGATGTGATCCATCCATTGACCCCTGAGTAGAAATGAAATTTGTGATGCATGTGGTAATACATTTCGCACTAAAGAAGTCGTGTTAATGAATTCATTGGTTCATGTGACACTAAATTTGACTCATTATAATATCCCCGTGCATGTAAAGCAATCAATACACATTTATACATTAGTCTCTTTGTGCTGCGATGAAAGAAATCGTCAAAGTTTACATAAATATAATGTCTCAGTAACACCATCGAGGACTAACTTATACAAAGAGGACCTTAAAATCTGTATACTTCTCAAATGAAGTAATAGCTAGCTTATAAAAAAAAAAGTTCCACTTGTGAGCTGTTATGCTGTAGCAGTAGATGAAGCTTTCTTTCTAGAAAACTTGACCTATACTAGGAAGTAAAACCATCCTTTCTAAAAATGTGTCTCTTTTGAGTCCTTAACTTTATGGGAGTGTCCTACAACATTTCCTAAGAACTGGTCTAAGGTCTGAACCTTGCAAGCCCCAATCAAAGTATTTGATGTGCGAGACGATCATCTATTGTGACCAGTGACATAAATTAGATGAATGATGTGCCGCGACTTCCTTTAAGTATACAAAAGCCAGAACCTGCGACGAGAAAGCAGATCCTTGGTACGGCGTTCCTGCCCACAAGATAGTGAGCAGAGCTCAACTGTCAATCACAACGTTTCATCCCATTTTTCCGATATGAAATAGCAATTGAAAAGCAAACTGGTCAGAAAAATGAAATCTTGAAATTACATCAACAAGAATAGCACTACCTAAAATGACAGATTTATTTGACGAGTACTTTGAGGTTTTAGTTTAGGTTTTAGTTTACATCCTACTTAAAATAATGGAGGAGCAGGGGCTCGGTACCCTTTACTTGAGCCAGCCCCCAAGGGGAAATCCAGTTGCTTTGGTTTCTTCTACTTCTGGGGAGCTCTGTCTTATAAAGTTATGATTAAAAGAATAGGCCTACTGTGTCTCAAATACATGTTGTATGTATGTATGTTTCCTTAGATCATTTAAACTGTTACGGCGAATATCTGCATATTTATGTATGTATCTATGACAAGCACGCACAAACAAATCTGAAAAAAGTGAGTTAGTAGACTAATGTCCTTCATGTAAAAAAAAAAGGCAAACGAAAGAGGTTCTCTCACGCTCTCTCTCTCTCTCTCTCTCAGCTGTTGGCGCCTACACACTAACATATAGGACAAATTAATGCTCTCATGCAAAGACTCATATCCCTTTTTCTTTCCCACTTCACCTGAATGCAAATAGAGCTGCGCACACAAGCAAACGCACGGATTCACATCAGGGACCTGCAGGCATTTCCTTGGCAACAGCGGGGACAGGATGGCAAGGATGGAAGCAAGCAGCAGCAGCAGATGATGGATGGGAAGGGAGATCACCTATTTGTAGAGCAAAGGCAGAGATTTGCTGTCCTGACACCTCCTGTCAGCAAACAAGCACCTCAGAGTGCAGTGACTGACACAGCATTCTGCAGCAACACCAGCGCCTTCTGGACACTCAGGAAATGTCCTCTCATATGGTTTATTATTCGTTGTTTATTTATGATGTGATTAATGAAACTTGTTTGGAGCATCTCTTTCATTTCTCAGTGTGGTGTTAAAAACAAATTAAGGTCTCTGGACTGGACTCTTCTCATTATATTTTTCTTGAGCCATTATTTATCTATTGCAACAGACCTTCTAGATAATGAAGGCCAAACACACATATGTGTTATCCTCTTATTATCCAACATCTGCCTCATTTATTCATCTATTTATTCTTCCGTTGATCATCTATATGTTCATTTTTTTTAATTGTTACTATTGTTTTAAAAGAAGTTATCCTATTCACCTGTCAGCTTGGAATGCATTTTTGTATTACAACTGTTGTATCTTTCTGTATAGCTCTCTCTCTTTTTTTTTTTTTTTTAGTTTTCCTATAAATGTGCTCTCTGATTTTTTTTTTAGGAAGGGTGCCATTACCTTTTGGAATAAGACAAACTGCAAAGTACCAGTAAAGTTAGCGAAATGTAGTTCCATGATATTTTGCGGTAAGGCCAGATGTAGAACTCCTAGAGGTAACTTCCCCACACGCAGTTTTCTATTGTGTGTTCCTCAAGCGATTCGTAATAGCAGTTGCAGAGCGACTTCACAGGGGTGCTGACATTCCCTCCCACATTTCCCTGGCTCTTGCTGGGATTCAAATTGTTGACCTTCTGGTTTCAAGATAAAGCAAACTGATAATTTAATGAATGCTTGAGGCACGCAATGTAATAGGGACCTAATTAATGCCGACCCTGAGCCCTGTGTAAGCAGTTGTGTGTATGTATGCTTTTAAATGTGTGTGGACTCCATGTGTGAACTCCTCTCTTGCTTTAGATTTTCCGGCAGCCTGTGCTGAGTGCAGCATAGCACCAACGTTAATGTTCCCCTGCTACAGCTGTATACAGCAAGCTCTGTGCCACAGCACTTAGCCTCTCTGACCCAGAGTGCGTCTTCATCTTCCCGCAGAGTTTCTCCCCTCTGTTCCCCTGAGCTGAGCGTAGCGCTGAGTCAAAACTGAGCCGAAGCTCTCGGAGTCAATAAGAGAGTTCAGTGAGGACCCAGGGTAAATCCCACTGCTCGAGGAGGAAAAAAAGCAAGGTGTCTTTCTGATTGAGTGCCTGTCTATCTGCTGCCAGAGCGTATTTCTGCACTGACAAACTACAGCTGGATGCGTTTGTGTATATCAATCGTGATGGTATATTTATACCTTCCTTCGCAGACAGTAAGATAATGAGTGAATGTGTTTTCTTACCTGTACTGATTGTAGGGTGCAGTCAAATTTTCAACACTCGTGGGAGTATTCCTGAATGCAATCCTCGCTTACAGTGCTCCTGTTGTTTCACACTGTTCCTCATTAAACAGTCCACGCAACACTTATTAATTCCCTTATTAATTTTAATATTAACAATATTTTTTTATTTCTGATCATTAGTTTGCTATTTGCCTCCCAGTCTTAATCAAACTCATCCCCACACTGTAATAATAATAATAATAAAAAAAAATACAACAAGCACTTACCGCCAAAATAATTACCTGCATGCATTTGTTCCGCCTCCCTGAATTTCATATTGTTTCCCTCTAACAGTCATGCCTGATACTGAAGATTATGAGACTGTGCCTTTTGATGCCATACGCTAATTCAGAGAAAGCTTGCTCTCGGGACAAAATCGGGGGAGGAGGGGGTCATTTGGAATCGAGACCTGTACGTGAACAAACTAATTGACATTTTCTCTACCCACTAAACAATAAACAACTAGATTTTAAGCATTGATCGCCCGCTGGCCACGAACTCCACACACACTAAATGTGCAAGCAAAGCATTAACATGTCGTAAAGTTAAGGCCTGTGTGTGTGTTTTCCAAGTTATTGAAAGTATTATGTAATATCTGTTTTTAATTGTTCATATAATTGTGACACAGGCTGGTGGAAATACTGTAAGTGTCCTGCGCATCAAGAAGCTAATTAAACTGTTATTTTGCTTCTTGAACGTTGTCATGTCACACTGCAGATGAATGTCCTCTGTTTGCGGTGCATATCCAAATGTAATATGGGTTTGAGAAGCTTGAGAGGATGGTGCATCCTCCTGGAGGATGAGAATGATGAGCGTGGCACTCCAACAGTTGGATCTACGATGGCAATGTGGAGACAGGTGTCAATGGGGATGGAGAGTAACAGTCTCTAATTTTCCCATTTCTTCCCATTTTATTTTCCTACAAGTGGACGGAACCAAAAACCATCAATCATTATTCTGTAGTTTATGTTCATTTTCAATTAATGACAATTACATTCATGACAGCCAGAATGAATATACATCCCCCGAATATAAATTATGCTTTACCAGGGATATTCATTCATTCACAGAACATTCATTATTTTTTTAAAAATACATGCATTTAAAGGACGTTTTAACATCTAATAGTTAACTCAGGTGGTGTTTGTATTGTGTTGGAACTCAGGTATGTTGACAGTGTGGCTGTTCACACCGACCACCATTTAAGGTAACAATACACGTAGACAACTAAGTGGCAGAATTTGGCTACTAAAATTAATCAGTAATTTTCATAGATAATTAATGATTATTAGAAGTGTAAGATCTAATTTACATTAGATTACCTCAGGGCACCACCCTTAAAGAAGGGAAAAGATAGCCAATTTAATTAATCATTCTCATGAAATCTACCAAACTATGAATTTGGAATGCCTAATAATTAACTTAATATTTGCAACTAACATTACTTCATCAACAGCCAGTTGGAGTTCTTGACAGTGCAAAGGTTGGCAGAATTCACTCTTGTGCAACATTAAACGCACAGCATGTTTATCCAAAAGTATTTATTCAAGAATGAGCAAAAAGACAATGCCTAATCTGGGATGTAAACCATTATATACGTTTACACACAAGGGTGTATGTCTGTGTGTGTGTGTGCGCGTGTGTGCGTACACGAGAGATGGATGGATGTTAAACAAAGGCAAAGTGTTCCACGAGGCTCAGACCATTTGCTGCCTGAGACCCTGTGTGTTAAGACAGTGTTGTGTAGGTGTGAGGATGTGGTGGCAGGTTAGAAGGAAGATGGTTAGTTGCATGCAAGACCCTGAGTCTGTGTCGACTAACTAACCTCAATTTACATTCTTGGCTAATCAACTTATTAATAACCTGACCTGCAGTCACAACAATACCATTCGACAATGCAAGACAAATACTTTCATCAATTACACGTTTAACCGTGCTGTGCTGAGTTGATGTGCCCGGGTCAACTCTACCAGTCCTTCAAAGGGGAGAGATGTTCTCCTGAAGAAGTGATCCCTCTCCTGGAGAATGCTGTTCTGTTGTTCAGTTCTGGTGTTGGAGGAAACCGGTCGCTCCTTTGCTCCTTCCAGAGTTAGCAGTTGTGCTGAACTCTTCAGTTACTCCTTTTGGTGAGGCTGCAGACCTTGTTGCTACTGCTGGCTAAATTTGAGCTTGGTGAGACCTCAGCAGGAGCTCTGTGGTTCCAGCTCCGAGGTGAGCAGAGAGGGAAGAGCTGGGCTCTGTACCTCTAGAAGAGCAGAGAAGAGAGGATCTCTCTTGTAGGCCTGTTCTTTCCAGATGTCTGGTATTTAGCACCATTTTGTAAAAAGTTGTAAATAGTTGCGGGGTGGGAGTATCACTCAGTTTTGGGGCCCAACAATTTGATATACAGCATGTGTAAATCCAATATGTTTGGCTTCCAAATACAATTCCACGACCCGTATGAAGGTGATTGCTGGGAGGATGTGTCTTTTGTAATGAGGGTTAACATGTCCTGCCTGCATTTTTGTCCTAACAACTGCTTTGCTTGGTCTTTTGATTTTGTCCACCGCCTTACTTTGCCAGCAGAATCCCATTGTGCAAACAATTTTGAATTTGAGACATGGCCCGCTCCTTGCCGAGCGGTATTCCTCCTGCGGTGAGGCAGGATTAATTTCTCTTTGTAACTCCCCCTGCAAATACAGGGAGATAGAATGGGAGCGCAGAGTGTGGGGGGGCTCGTACAGGTAATACCATCACCAACTATTATCCGAGGAATATCATTAATCGGACGATATTGTGTTTGGCTGTTGCAGCGTGGTGCTGGCAGGGCGCCTAGTGCACGATTATGTCTCTCATCGTTTTCAGCCCTGTGTCAGTAATCTGTTTGTAGCGAGATAGAGAACACACAAGCTCTGTAAATAATGGAAATCTGGTACTTGGCTTCACTCTGTCTTTCTTTCCTACCATGTCTCTCGCTCTCTCTCTCTAGCTTTTTCCCGTCTTTATATGTCTTTCTTTGTCTCTCTCTCAAATGTAAATTAGGCATCATCCGCTGAATCCAATCATTTAGCATTCTACGTATGTTTGTGTCTAGTCTGCATGTAAATATATTCCACGTGGCGAAAGGAATCAATTCACGGTTTGTGACGGTGATATATATTGGGATGATGCATGACTTTTTCCCACCATCGTGATGATTTCCAAACCTGTTGCAGCTGCTCTCTCTTATTGGGGCTTAAATCCCCCCTGGATTATTTTGTTATGACAGTAGTGAGGCTTAATTGATTCTCTCTGCTTATGGCGTGGTAGGAAAAGAATAAGTAAAACAACAAAACAGGAAAAGATCAGAGGTGGTAATGACAGCGATATGACACGGCTTTGTCCCGTCTGCCCTCACAACAACAGTCATCGTCAGATGTGTGGTCCTCCAGATCCCACTAACCCCCGAACCTGGTCGGGCTCTCATATGAAATGAAAAATGGATGATGTGGGCAATTTAGCCCTTACGTATGCTCCGGGCATGTCCGTGGACATTAAAACCACTGGTTAACAATAAAACAGAAAGAAGAAAGCATGTCTCATTATTGACAGTGTGCTCACTCTCCTTCCACGACAGAGATCCTGAGTGGAGGTGTGTATGTTGACCAGAACAAGTTCCTGTGTCATGCGGACACAATCCATTGGCAGGACATTGTCAAAAACCCGCGGATCCATCCAGTGGTGGTGCCAACCAACAGCAGTGTGATGTGTAAGTACAGAGCAGCAGACAAGAAGATTTGATTTTTAATTTAAAGGAAAGTTTTATGGAGAGCATTCCTCAACACCTACACTACATACTATATCAGTCCTTATTGCGCAATATCACTACACCAAAGTCACCTCTCTGTGCTGCCTTTATTTTTATTTTTTGCACATAACACCACAAAGGCGTCTTAGGCCCCCTTTTAAGCCTGACATGAGAATTAGTTTTTTGTTTTTTTTGTGACTGCATGGCAATCACATGGTGCTTGACCACATATGTTTACAGCCGGTATGAACATGCATGGGGACCTTCAGGTCCTCACATCAGTTGCACTAAATAGATCTTTTCTGTTTACAAACCTTGAAAATTGTCCAGATTTTCTGTGTTTTTGCTGCCATTCCAAACCACAATGGTTGTGCCGTTGCTACATTTCCGGATTTCAGTCAATTTCAGTCAGTTATCAATTCATTTTGCGCCTGTCAATTTTCTCCCACGTGCAATTTCGTCATTATTTCTCGACTGTTAAATAACATTTAGCATCGACTCCTACCAAAGCAGATTTCACAGGACTATAAGTTATGTCTGATAAAACAATTTTGAGTGTCCACAGTGACTGCTCTCTTGTGTCACATTAATGCTTCGCTGTTGCTAGCTGGAGGCTGTGTTAATAAATTCTTAGAATGATGAATGGACTTTACAGGGTGAAATAAACAAACTTGATCGGTCACAGGGCGAAGGAATTATGTTTAAGGTGGCTGTCAGTGAAGTAGAAATGTATTAAGTCACATCTGCTGACTGTTCATTCGCTGACTTAACCTCTTAACACACTTTGATATTAATTTAATGCTCAGGGCGCCTAACGTATAAATCTGCTTTTCTGTTTGTCTTTAAGCTGTCTAGGCTGGTCCACAAATACAAATCCACATAATAAATGTGCTTTGTTGAGCTAAATAAAAGGGTGTCTTTGTGCGTGTCCTTGGATTTCTCCTCAGCAGCAGCACTTGCTTAATGACTTCAAATGCAGATTAGCAGCCCCGAGCATTGATATTCTGCTCAATCGCCCTCCTTTCCGCAACCCCCTTTAGCCCTGGATCGACCTTTAGTCCTGAGCAAGCCCTCTGCCTAAAGATCAAAGATCTCCAAACCTGTAATCCACAACTGACAACATAATCTCTGTCTCATTCTTTGGGGAGTCGGGAGCTTTTTGTTGTTATTACTTGTGATGTGTTTTTTTTCCTGCCACTGTGTTTATTGCTGTCTTTTTCTGCAACCGGACAAATCCAAGCCCTGTTGGTTCGGTTATCTTTTGCCCCCACGCCAGCTCTGATATGGGAGCATTCTTGACATTTTAACCTTCAGGGCTGCTTTAAGAAAGCCGTAAAAGGTTATGGCGCAGGAAGAGGGGTGGGACAGGTTTATACTAGGCCGCTGAGAATTTATAAGCTGAGATAGTGAGGACCTTGGACAATAAATGAAAACGCTTCGGCTTGACATCACAGGGCAGCAGGCTCAAAGGAGAAGTGCAGCATAGGTTCTGCACACTTGGCAGTGTCAGGCAACCACTTATATCTGGCCGACATTTGTGTTATTTGTGTTACGTTTATGCTGTTTTTAATACATTTAAGGATACTGAGCCCTCTCTGGGAAGCATCGTCACATTGCTGATTAGAGGGGAACAAAATGCGATAAATGAAGAAACAAATTTAAAAAAAAACAGAGGGACAGCCTGGAAATATAAAGAAAAAACAAGATAAGGATATACATTCAGCGTGAGAGGACCACAGAGGAGTGATGAATCGGCGAGGGGCAGATTGAGGGTGGCCTGCACATGGGCGGGGGGGGAGTCAGTCTCAATGCTAATGGCTCTCCTCTAGAGAGGCTGATGGACAGAGGACAGCACTTCTGCACTTACCAAGGCTCACTTCCTCTGCACTCAATTACCAGACAGTCAATTAAGTCTTCAAAAAAAAAAAAACACAGCCCAATAGGAAGTGGCTGAAGCTCCAAGAGCATGATGCTCTACTACTTTTATCCAAACCTGATGTGTGCTCATTCTGTGCTGGACTGATTTACACGGGAGTGATGCGAAGGCTTGTCGTATTTTCACTAAAACAACATGTGCCAGGGTTACATTAATTAATTAATTTATTTAAATTTCATGACTGGAGCTGCTCGTACCAGCCAGGGGAGATGCTGATTTTTTGCAAGTTTCGTCATCTTTTTTGCATAATAGTAAGAATACCTGGAAAAAAAAACAATACACAGTTATATTTTTGCACCCTGTGTCAAATAATGACAACTAGCAATTACAGCATAGAAACAACCTGCAATTTGGAATTACAAAAATTAATCAACATTAACTGATCATATAATTAGGCGCATTTCACCACTGTGAAGTACTTTTCCTGCAGATTGTACTTAGATTCTAATTAGAACTGATACGAAGCACTCACAAAGTACTTGAAATGCACTTTACAGTGTTGAAGCTTTGAGTCTTAAGAACAACACTTCATTACTTCTAATCACGTTGTAGAGAAAATAGCCCACGCACACAGAAGTGTATTTAAAGCTAAGCCAAAGGAACAGCCACTCCCTTGCTCACTATTTCTATCAAATGATGACACGTTGACTCAGCTACTAATTGCATTTTGATGATTAGTTAACCATTAGAAATGCCAATAATCCATTTCCTTGTGCTCAGGTCAAAAGTGCCATCGTTCCTGTAACGGTCGATGCTGGGGACCCAAAGAGGACCAGTGTCAAAGCTGTAAGTGTGTTTATTTTATTCACTGTAGATATACCACATTACATTTTAGTGGCTTCAGCTCAACTGCATTTAGTACACTTTAGGTTTAAAA
>KV751414.1:479974-492394 GCA_001698575.1 Mola mola
CTAATTTAATGAAATATATATGAGGAACCTGACTTGCTTTTATACCAGACTGGGAACTCAACTAATGTGACTTTGATATTTACATGATTCAAACAAGTGTGGCTTGGATTGGAAAATGAGCAGCTCACACTGTATGCCTTCACAATTAATGAGAAAGAATGTGATCACCTAGAAACTTTTTGGAGGTTATGTCAAGTATTACTCTGATCTGTTCCAACCAGAAATGTAGCTCATTTCCCAGCTTTAAAGTTAACTTTTTTCACATCTGAAGCTGCAGCAGGCCACTCAGAGATAAGACCAATAATGGCTGTGACTTCTTTTAAACTATCTTTTTATCTTTCAAGTAATCAAAACTCATACAACCCCAGTTAAAGAGAAAAAAATCAAAATCACTTACAACGATGTACAGACACAAGATTAAAAGAAAAAATTAAATTAATCTATTCAGCTATTCAGGAACACGAAGGTCATCTGCATTTCTAATTTTCATTCATTTTAGGGATCCTCATTAAAGTTCAGACTGTAACTGTGACATATAAATGAGGAGGAAATCTTTATGTGCATGATTTTACAATCCAACATAAAATGCCTTTATTTTGAAGCATGAAAAGAAAGCTTCTGGCTGAGTTCTTTTTACACAAAATAAGGTATGGCATTCATTCAGGGAGAGGAGAGTTGTGCTCTAATTGGTTATGCGAATGCGCTTCAACATGGGCGGCTCATTCATAGTTATCGCTATGTGTATTCATGCAGGTCCTGTTAGCTTAGCATCTCAACTGCTTCCCTTAGTGATGTTCTTATTAATTTGGATTTGACTACTGTCCTATATGTGTTTATTAGGTGCGGTACAAATGAGAAAATGAGTGCATGCCAAAATTGTATATACTGTATGTATTTATTTTTGCTGTGGTGACCTACACTCATATTGAGGGTAGGGAGATATAGAGATTGTGAGAGCTGTATTTATTCTGGTCTTCACAAATCACGTATGACCCTTTGCACAAGTGAGGTAACTGGAGATGTTACGGTGTGTATCATAGCCCTCACGCAGTGCCAGAGTATCAAAATGCATTACAGTTACAGGTGATTTCTATTCCGACGCCGCTGTCTTTATCTACTTTATTAACTGTAAGGGAGACTCTTTGAGAAGAACCACTCGATCCAGTCGGAGGAAGAGAGCAGTCAGAGTTAAGAAACCTGTTGCTGGATGGGATTTCTCATGTCAGCAGGCATATGCTTTATTGATGCATGTCCCTGAGAAGTTTTATAGGAATCGTGATATCATTTCTGCCTATGCTGATGAGATACACAAGATCAGTGATCAGTTTTAACAGTAGTTACTTTGCGGATAACATAACAGTATGTAATAAATATGAGTGCAGATTTAGCAATATTGGGTATAATTTTGATCATTTTGTTGACATTATATCCTCAACTGTAGCAGATACAACAAAGTGCATGCTTAGACATTGATCCATCAATAATTGGAGTAAAATTATTGATGTAATTTTAAAACTTATTTGACTTAACAAAGTGTATCTACATGGTTTTGTTGCTACTTCAACCTTAACTACTGGAGCCAAGAGGTCTGTGTCAGAAACCTTTCTGCATACAAAGTTAATGCTATTGAACAAATTTGTCTGACTCAGTGTCAAAAACCGAAAGCAATCCATGTTCACAACACATCTACTGAATAAAGATAAATTAATTAGTCCTTTATAATTGTTCATTTTCAAGGTACTCTGTTAACAAGTAAATAAATCAGCATGCTGCTTTTGGCTTTAGCTTTGATTGATTGGTTTACTTGCTAATCTTCCTACCATATTTTGAATAAACTTTCTTCTGTGAACGGTGTTGGAAGATCAAAAGTTTTAAAAGTTTAAAATCTTAGCATTTTCCTTCTGGGGAGGTTTAGATGTTGCTATTGTAAAATATCTCACATAGTGCTGATATTCTCTGTCTTTTTGTGTCTACAAATGCGTTTTTGTTTTTTTTGTGGTCGATCAGAATACAAACTCACTAAATCTCAATTACAGAACAATTATTAATGCAGACAAAAAAAAATTCCTCATCAATAACTTTCTATTTCTGCTGTCCTTCTTCCAGTGTGATTGCACATCTTTGCCGTCAATTTTCTTGTCTCCTTCCATCATTGCAGTGCACAGACCACTTCATCTGTGCCTCCCAACCCCGGCACGTCTCAACGTATTTGTTCAGTGGTCGCGATCTCATTAAGATAATGAGGGATGAACTGTTTGACCAGGACCTGTTAACGACACGTCACAGACTTGCACCGATAAGCCTTGGCCTTGTCCGCCTGCCTCCTTTTAGCTGTTACTATGCTCTATCTCCCCATCTCCATCCATATCTGGATGTCACAAATCCTCTTCCCTCTGCTCTCTTTTCCCCTCACAACTCATTTTGTCGCTCTGAAACACATTAAATGAGTGGGTGTAAAAATGTCACATACAAAAAATGACTTCAAAGATCTTTTTGTGACATTTCCATGAATAATTATCCATCTGTCTCAAAATCAACAATAAACAGCAGCGTTTGGTGTCAGCAATTCAGGATAAAACTGAATAGGTTCTAGAAGTAAGTTACAAGTTACTCCCAGCATTGTAAATCACAGATACAGCATGTAACAGTATTATGAAGGATATACAGTAGAATGACTTGTGAGGAGAAAATAAAAAATAAATCTAAGGTGCAGTCTTAGGGCCGTTGTGGATTATTTAGGATTATGTATATTAGGGTCTGCACAGATTATCATCAATTCTCTTACCTTGAGTTGAATCTTTAGTTATTTACAATTTCCTATAAATTACCAAATAAAACATGGGTGTAGCACATCAGTGTTGCTTTAATGAAGTTTTTTGACATTTAATAAATCTGTGGCATTGACATTCTTTGCTTAATATAGGTTATTTCTTTCCCGGTTTAAAAAAAAAGAAAATCAAACAGCCCTTGAGCGTAGGCCATCTTTCAACAGGTGGACCTAATAACATTAATGCTGCATTCACATGAAATCGGGAAGCAACAAACAGTTCGACGGAACCGCATGATGGCAAAATGAAGTGCACATGATGATCAAATCAAATCAAATCAAATCAAATTTTATTTGTATAGCCCGAAATCACAATTTACACATTATCTCACTGGGCTTTGACAAACTGTACAGATGTGACATCCTCTGACCTCAGACCCTCGAACCGGGTGAGGAAAAACTTAAAAAACCCTAAACAGGGAAAATAAGAAACCTCAGGAAGAGCCACAGAGGAGGGATCCTTCTTCCTAGGACGGACAGACGTGCAATAAATGTCACTTGTACAGAACACAACAACATGATAACAACAGTTCATTTAGAATGCATAAAACATCCATGAGTCCCAGAGTCTGTGGATTCTATGAGTCCGGATGTATGGAAAGTCTAGTGATCCAGACGCAGGTGGACTCTGTTGGTCCAGGAGTCATTGTACTCCATGTAGGAAGATCTGGGTGTTGCTGATGATGTGTTGCCATGGTGATGTCTTATTGTTTCCAAAAAAATAGAATAAAATCTATCTGATTATTTTGTTCTTATTATTTTATATTATTTCATATAAACAGAGAGCTGCACTTGTTGTGTGCCTCATATATCTTTGTCTAAAAAGGACAGTAACAAGGCACGTGTGGATTCACCCATTTCTGCAAGAGCGCAGCATGCACAGAGAATTTGAATGCTAATTGCCTCTCATATATCAGCTTTACCAGTCACATCTCGGTAGGTTTTTAGGCTCCGGTCATAGAACTCTGGGCACTGTTACACTTAAATAATCAGCTTCTCACTGTGGATGTCAGCCTAAATGAAACGTTTGAGGGGCTATTTAACATACAGGAAGGCAAGAAGCTAAAATTTGTATTCACTTTCGATGGCACTGCCGTCTGCCGTTACCGTTGCTGGTATTTTTTGCCAGTGTCCTCAAATTTTACTGTCCTGCTTTCATCCACTATAATGACATTTGACTTTGCTATCTGCCAGATTTCATGTGAATGCAGCACTGGTGTGGTGTTTTGTTGAAGCAAGCCACAGCTGATTGTTCAATGCGCAAACCTACAGACACATCTGCAATTCCTGGTATTACAAATCAAAAGATGTGTACTAGTACCTACATGAGAGGCCTTTCTGGTGGTGGAAACCACCCGTTTAGTATTTTTTTCCTCAATGGTGACCAAATTATGTTTTCTAGCCAGCTTATGGCTAGTTCGACCAGCATTACCACAGCAAATCAGGCGACTATACTGTGATATTAATTTATGAACCACGATTCATCACTCAAAAGCTAAAAAAGTTCATTTCTTCTGAGACATCGGTCTAGAGTGCTTTGGCACTTGTTTGCATTGTACTTTTAAATTAATTTACAGTCTGTAATCCAGTGCTGCTCTCAGCTGATAATTGTTCTTCAACAGATCACTGCTGTTGCCAGCCGGCCCTGCTGAGCAGCAACAATTTGTTGTTGTTTGTTTTTCTTCAAGCTATATGTTCAGTTGATATTAGCGTGGGAAGCTCTGAAGAGCATTTAGCTGGCTTGGAGATATCTGATTGACCAAAACTAGCCGACCTAAACTAATCTTCCAGCGTTGAATAGCCATATACCACATCTTAAAATATACAGTTCCCTTTTATTTTGCCAATAAAATGAAGTGTGGTGTCCAACTACCCAAGCTTTAACCCAAGGTTCTGACATGTCCAGGATAGTAATACAGGTGATCGTAGGTGCACATGTCCAATTTTATAATGGATATTTGTCTTTATACAAACCATCCACAATAATTACATAAATGCCTCCTGTTGCCTATGGTTGGCTGGGTAGCAGCAGGAAAGGTAATACCTGCACCAGAGGTGGTTGTAGACCAATTTTACTGGGGGGGGGACTGGCAGGGTCAAGTGTTTTATCAGTGGGCCACATTCAGTCGGGGACAAAAAACACAAAGCAGTATTTAAGTGTTCGATATTTTTACTTTTATATCAAGTGCAGTAAGCAGTGCACACCAGTAACAACAAAATTCCTTATAGCACTATGGAACTTGAGAGAAATCAGTCTCAGTTACATGATGTGCCAGTGTGCCCAGCTCCCCACATCCCAACAAAAAATAGAATACATATTACAAACTTGTCAACTATTTTTTTTTTTTTTTTTATATCTAAATCATATAATTTTGTTGTAATTAATAAATACAACACAAGGATTCAGTGTCTTCCCATCACTGGTGGCTGTAATCTAACTCGTCAACTCTTAAAGTTAAATGCAATGTAATGTTTCAGCTGTCAAATTAAGCAACACGTGCAAAACAGTTTAGACCAACCATTACTCCTCCATAAAAAGTCAAAACTTTCAAGTGAACAAAATGTTCTCCTTTTTGGTGATCCCAGACAAATATTATCAAGCACTATCTATAACTTCAATTTAACCCTCTTTGGTCTGTGGTCAGTCTGAAGTGATATGATGATTGTGTCATGCTCTGATATTTTTTTTTTAATTTAGCAACATAAAACTCAGTGATTCCAAGTGTTTCATATTTTTATTGTCAGCCCAAACTCAACATGACAACATGAGCAAATAACTGTAAAAAACACAGCTGATTAATTGCTTTGCTCATCAAGAGTAGCTGCACAGGGTCTTTGTGACCCATTCAGCTTACTGAAATGGACAAGTTAAAGGCTCCAAAGTTATTCATGTCACTATTGTTTGTCTTGAACCAACTGAAGATGGTCAGTCTCTGCTGTATATTCATGGTTGTTCACACCCGACCCCTCCCCACTGGCTGGGCTGAAGCAGCTCTGCTTCCAACTCGCTGTGATGTTAATGAATTTACACCAATGTCGGAGCAAGACACAATCACCTCATCACCTCAGATTGGATTTATTTTCTATTTTACTCATATTTCCTTCACTGTTAATGCTCCCGCTCCCCTTTTGATCAGAGTGCAGACAAATTTCCTTGGGTAAAGAAGGTGTTCCTACTGCAATGGAAAACAAACAAATAAACAAAAAAACAAATACCATTCCCATCTTTCTTTTCAAAACTTGATGTGAAAAAAAACATGTTTTAGCTCACGTAAATTGGAACTGAGAGGTAGTGTTTCCTGTGACTGATGCCGCTGTCCACAGCCTGTTCAAATGGAAGCTTCCAGGCATATATTATGAGATGGATTTCTTTTGTATTTGTCGTTACCGGTCTGTTTTCCGCTTTTTTTCTTAGTGTAGAATTTTAAAGCGAAATTTATCAACAGCATTGCGTCACTCTCCTGGCAAGGTCGTTTGTTTGACAAAGTGTTATTTCGAGCAAAGTCGGCTGTTTCATTTAGCCCGAGCACCATTAATGGAACGCTGCTGGTGGTATGTTAGGTGTAGAATGAAATGTGCGTGTGTGTCAGGTGGTCTGCAGCTCCGTCTATCCATCACTGTGATAGTGTCTCATCACCACAGGGCAAAGGGAAATAAAGCACACAAAAAATGCCAAGTGTATTCCCACATAAAGCCAAATACAGTACAGACTCACACGCCAGCGCTGGGAATTTAATGGCCTACCCTAACGTTGTTGCTTACAACAACTTTTTTAATTTCATCTGTGACAATTTATTTCAATCTTTATCAGTCAGTCTGATCATATGAAAATAAGCTGCATAATCCAGTAACTAGTTCAACATTTTTTATTTCATCCCAAGTGGGGTTTTTTTGTTGTTTGTTTGTTTTTGTTATTTTTTGTCATTACACTTCAACAATGATCAGAGAGGCTAGAGAGTTGTCATTTTTTGGGAACTTGGATTTTAAGGTAGTACGAACTAACGAGATGTGTAAATTACTGAGAAGAACAGTCCTTTAGGGAAATAATGATATAATGTTAGTTGAGCTAGTGGCAGAATGTAGCCTCCCTGCATTTTTTGTGGGTTCTTTCTGTGTGCTGAGACTTCCTCCCACAGTCCAAAACGCTGTACCCAGTGTTAAAGACTACAGCTCCCCACATCCCAGCCAAAAAAAAGAAGTGATAAATGATGGATGGAGCTTATGGGTCTGAAGTGAATGATGCCAATGTGAAAGTGACTTAAACCAGTGGTCTTTGCAATGGCAATGTCACTACAGTAGTTAGCATCGCTTCTTTTCTGAAACTCTTCCCCCTTCTGCACCTGAAGCATGGTAGAACTGAAATAATAACTCCGCCCAAGGATTAGGAAGTGGGTCTGTGTCCGTGCGTAGCCAGCCAATGTCTGAATGAATTCATATATTAAATAATTATTTCATTTATTACTTCTGCTCATTGTGTTCATTATACTTAATCATTTCCTTACATTCATGATGTTTAATCATTATCTCATATGTTTTTATGACTCACCATGTGTAACTCATCATGTAAGTCAGGGGAGACCTTAAGGCTACTTGTGTGGGGGACTGAGATAAGACAGATGTGAGGAGAGGTCATTGAAGAGGTGCATTCTTTCTCCTCTCATATCCCTCCTATTTGTGGTCCAACTAGGAAGAAGTGAAGTTTTGTCTTTCCATATGTGTTAGTGGTAGTATATGATTATGTAACTTGGATCTTATAAGAGACTGTAACGGAGGACCGCCCTCTGAGCTTCACTGATCGGTTTTGTGTTGCTCCTTCTTGCTCCAAGATTAGACACAGCGCTGTTTAACCTACCAAAACTTTGAAGAATTTGTTTAATCTAACACTCAGTCCACTCGCTTAATGCAGACACAATCAGAAATAACATTAATGTGCTTAATATATTGTTGATATTTGACGATACCATTTCATACGGCCCACTTGAGGTAGCATGCTTGATAAAAACACGTGTTCAAACTTGACTATGCTGTGTAGAAGCTCAAAACACATAAATACTCAAACTCAAGTCCTCAGTGGATTTAAAAGAAATACACCAATAGGTGACATAGAAACAGGCTTTGGTTCTTTGCAGCTTCAGCTTATTCTTCAGTGTACATCTGATTTACTATAGAGTAACTGACAATTTAGCTCACCTAGCGTTTAAAATGAGGTCAGATTGAGTTTATGACAAATGGAGCTACCTCTCAATATTACCTCAGCTAAGAGTGTCTTATTGGTCTGAGTCTTGAGTGTCAAGTCTTTTTCAATACAGCATTATGTTCATTTTGTAAAGAGTCCCTTTAAGTTAAATCATTGATTTGCTTTGGGACATGGCAGCCTTGTGACTGGCAAATACCTTCCATTGTGTATCGTACAGTTCTCAGTCAGATCCAACCAGGACATATTCATATATGCAAAGCTTCTCCCAACTGCACCATCTTGATCAAATATTGTCATCAATGGCTCAAGAAAACCAAGATGGTGGTGACCATTACGCTAAACTCGATGCTATAGAACAGCAGTCCATAAAACAAAGACGGACATTATGATGAGTTCTAGCTTCTGCACGCGTCCAGCCACACACAGTCTTTTCCTGTATCCATAGCTTTCTCCAACCCAAGCAGATTTGAATGTAGCAAGCTTTCCCTGCTCTATCACGCAAATCCCACTGTTGACACTTCTTTGACCAGCTGTCATTATGTTTGAAACAGAGGAGTTCTGTGTAAATTCATAGATGGCCGTCAAGAAGAAAGGCACGCAGGCATACTGCAGCCTGCGTGACTAAGACAGGCATGTGATAAACATGTGAGTAAACATGGAGTCAGCTAGGAATCACTGTGTCTCTGTCACATCCATCTAAGAACCCTCAGAGGAGCACGTGGGGGGGGGGGGAAAAAAAAATCATAGATGGCCGTCAAGAAGAAAGGCACGCAGGCATACTGCAGCCTGCGTGACTAAGACAGGCATGTGATAAACATGTGAGTAAACATGGAGTCAGCTAGGAATCACTGTGTCTCTGTCACATCCATCTAAGAACCCTCAGAGGAGCACGTGGGGGGGGGGGGACAAAAACACGATTGAAGACTGCTAGACGGTGGCAGAAGTGCTTTAGCACTGGCACACATATTCAACGTACACATGCATAACAAATGATTGTAAACAAATAGATTTCCACAACGACAGTGTATCTATCTAGTTGCTGAAAACTGGGCATTCTCAATGACCACAATCGTTTCGTGTACATTACTTTCCGTTCATTTTATATACATAGCTTGATATGTAGTATATGATTGGATGTATCGCAAAAGTATCTGTTCTTTTTTAAGTACTCTTCCCATTGTTCATAAAGTTTTACAGCAACACAGTTGTTTGCCTTTTTACCTTTCAAGTCATTTTACCCACGGTGTTGTGAAAATGTGGTGTGGAAGTGTGGAAAATTCACATGTAATTTCGTCAGTATGACTATGCACAACATGTCCAATGAGATTTACGCAAAGAGTTACAAGGAGATAAAAACATATGAGTGCCAATACGTTTGATAGACCATTAATAAGTACACTTCATGGTTACATTTGGTCTAAAGCTCATTTACGTTTCATGAATAAGGCACAATAAGTTCTGTCTTAACAACAGATTTGAAGCTGTTGCTAGCTGTTGTGGCTTGTCCTGTTCTGTATCAACATACTGTATAATTTTTCAACTAGAAATCAGCTACATCTTCATTGTAGCTCAGCTTATTGGCGATCTCAAGCTGTATGCTGTTCTTGACTTGATTGTTAAGGTCCTAGTTGTGGCGTTTAACATACCAAATCACATGCTGCGACACCAAATACGTGCCATTTTCCCCACTTTGATCCGGAAGTGACACCAGTTGAATCAACAGATTTTAATGTGTTTCCACAGGTAAAATCATTTGAGATCAACATCCATCTGACTACCTGCATGGAAGTGCTGCAGTGGTGTGCATAAGTTAATAAGAACCCGACATAATAATACGATTTTGTGTTGAGATAAGCGACTGCACATGAATTTGTTCTTCTTGTTTATAATATTTTATTTGTTTTATTATGTTTATGATATGTCATCTCTTTTTCTCTTTTTCGCATCTCTTCTGTCACAGTAACAAAGACAGTGTGTGCTGAGCAGTGTGATGGCCGTTGCTTTGGTCCCTACGTTAGTGACTGCTGTCATCGTGAGTGTGCAGGTGGCTGCTATGGACCAAAGGACACAGACTGCTTTGTAAGCCAGCTCTCACACATGCACATGCAAGCATGCACACACACAAACACACACACCCACACATTTAAATAAGTCTGTAGGAACACAGGTTCAAATGTTGACAAGGTAACCCTAACCCAAAACCCAGAAACGTTTTCAGATTAATACTGACATTTAAATCTCTGACGCACAATACCCGTGACTACTGACTTTTTTGGAATCAGACTATTTCTTCCTTTCAGACTCCAGGTTTTCTCATTTGGAAATGCCACCTGTATTGCAAATATCATTAAATGACATTTAATTCCCATTTCTTCCTGACCTGAGTGCCACTGTTGCTCTTCCCCCTGCCCCTTTTCATTTTTATTATCATCTCTCTGCATTTTAACATGTTCCTGCACTTGCAATTTACTGCCCATCGTTTATGGACCAGCTTTGTTGGATTGTGGACCAGTGGGCTCTTGCTCATTATGATTGTTATTATTATTATTTTTTTTTACTTTGAGATACTTCACATTCTATCTATCAAAATCAAAAAAAGGATAAATTAGACATTTTAAGCTATTTTTTCTAAAAGGGAGATTAAAATCTACATTTTTGATCTTTATTGTCAATGTATAAACGGCCTTAGATGTATCCTACCCTGTACAATAAGTGTTTCACTCTCTTCACGCGCCTGTCTCTTGCATCCCCTCTCTATTTTTACTCTCCAACTGACACTTTATCAATTCAGAATCAAGAATGAATAAATTCAATGTTGTCCATTCAGCTGTGTCGGTACATGGTTTTTGTCCGACCCACCACGCTTGTCCACATTTTATCTGCCAGAGGAGACAACCATCACATCTGAATCTGCATGCACCTTGTAATGTTCTTTACCAAATGGAAATTATTATCAATGTACACCGTTCAGTAATCTCATCTTTGGCCACTTGCATGTCAAATCTCATTTATTTGTAGTTTAATAAAGGTAATGCTTGGTTCAAAGTCAACTAAATGTCTTCAAATTGTCTGCATGGGTGCATTGAGTGGAAAGACCCTTGGAAAGTAAGCGTGTGCTTTGGTTCTGTCTGTTTGCAGGCCTGCACCAACTTTAATGACAGTGGGGCATGTGTGACTCAGTGTCCCCAGCCATTCGTCTACAACCCAACCACCTTCCAACTGGAGCACAACCCCAGGGCCAAGTATACCTACGGCGCCTTCTGTGTCAAGAAATGTCCACGTAAGTTAAAGACTCAAAAACACGCTATCTTCATTTGAAATCCCCGTACACATATTTGAGTTTTAAACCTCGGGAAGGAACACATTTGTAAAGCAAGGACCTCGTTGATTTACTTCATTTGAACAAAAAAACATTTTGGGATACGTGTAAGGGTAGAATTGGCCTTTGTTAAGTTGAGCATAAGTACTGATAAAGCATTTAGTTTTGATGGTTAAGGTTAGTCTAAAAATGAATGCATTCTGTTAATAAAAGGTGACATCACAAACATAGAGTGTTTGTGTTTAAATCCAGCTTTTACTCATCATTACTGTCACTCAGTAATGACCTAATGTATTATATGCGAGTAATCCGAATTTTTGGCCTAACAGGTCATAAAGGACCTGAAACCGAAGGTGTTGAGATCCATAGGCAGAGAGGAGAAGGGGAGAATAAGGTTATTTACTTGTATCTCCATTAATTTCAATATGAGGGAAGTATGCTCTGCTTGTTGCAGAGAGGTTGCCTGTCTGTGTACAAATGCACTTCTGAAACAAACGGAAGGTTCAAAATATTTAAGGCTCAGTGACTGCGAGGTGGTAGGCTTTGGACTGGCTTATGCATACTATGACATTTGGGTAAGCAGGTATTTTGGTAATTCACTGTGAACTGTATAAGTCAGATAGTAAATGTTAAGCAGTAACAACACTTACAGTGACATTGTGGTTTCAGGCAGGGGCGTGGGTTTGCATAAGAATGGTAGAAACATATCCCTACCAATATTTTAGGAAGTCAAAAATGTTCCTACTAATATTTGAGAGTTATATTCCAGTTAAGTTGGTTATAGTGTGAAACTGTTGGAAATAATGGCTTAGCGATACTATCGTTGCTTGGAATTACGAGAGGCTCTAACAATATTTGAGAGTTACTGAGAGTTATTTTGAGTAAAGTTGCTTAAATTGTAGTGTTGTGAGAAAGACTGGCTGAGTTATAGTACCAGTTCTTCAAATGTGGGATTCGTTTTGAATCTCCATCTTCCTTAAGACCTCACTTTATTGATACTACTTACATTTACGAGGTCTGAGAATTACCATACCGTTTACAGCATATACAGCCTGGTTGTATTGCCTTCGCCTCTGA
>KV751414.1:492417-526930 GCA_001698575.1 Mola mola
GTCCTTGCCAAAGTTGACAATAAACGTACGTAGCGTATACGCTCTTGCCGTAAAGGATGACAGAGGTCTGCGCTTCTCACCTGCTGAATCAAACCTGCGTGAACTTTAATGAGGAGATCTGCTTAGCCCTGCTTCATGGGTTAAAGTGATGTGGAATACCTAACAGGCCTTTCAGTATGAACCATGGTATGCACAGAATGCATTATGAAGAGAGGGTGTCCTTTATTTTTCTGAAAACCAGTCCTACCAGATGAGCAATTACTCTCTGCGCTTCAGGTGTAACTGCTGGCTTTTGCGGCTCTTCGTAGCTAGATAAAATGTATGCATTCTTAAATGAATAAGAAAAGCATAGTGATAGTGAATTACTCGCCACTGTGACATTTCCAGTATTCATGAAACTGTAAATACACAACAGCTGTTTGCATAGTAAGTGTGTGTTTAAAGGGAGTGAGACAGAGCAGCAGCTAGTTATGGAGAGCAGAGCAAAGGTTAAGTCATTTTGACAGCAATTTTAAGACTTTTTACCATACAAACATATGCTATGCATGCACACTGCTAATTGGGAAAAGGCCTTGATACGAGGTGCTGTCAAATGCAACCAGTTAATTCCTTTTTCCTTTTCTTTATGCAAATTTAGTTTGTGTTGTGGTTTTCTGTGTATTTCAGACTTGATTGATGGGTAAAAAAAAAGTATGTTTTATTGCTTTGATTTGTGTTTCTGTAATAATTGATCCTATGTAACCTAAAAAATGGGTATCAATTTGACTTTTTACACTGTATATCAATTTTGATATTAAGTTCACACAGCTAATTACAGCTTTTTAATTCTTATAGTAAAAGGATTTGAAGAAATTGAGGAAAAGGAAAATCAACTGGGACTTAAAATTAATAGAAAGATAAAAAACGTCAAAACCAGGATGATTGCAGACCTCTTCTAAGGCCCAACAATTCCCTCAATTCTTGGATCCTCATCTTTATTTGAATCTGCACAAATAATTTGATGGGTTGCTCCATGGCACATTCTCACCCCAACATTTGTTGAAATCCAGCCCATAATTTTGGCGTAATCCAGGAAACAAAACACCTTCCGATTAACCTTCAGCTTAACTTAACTTTAACTTCAGTTACTGTATAAGCTGCACACATTGAAGCTTGAACCAGTTGATGCTACTCATGAAGTAAGGAGAGCATCTGTCTGACAAAGTCAATGAAAGTGACTTTGAACACTTTTAACTGCGTACACCAAGTGTCACTTGTACTGTGTGTTCCTGTGTGATAAACAGCAGTCATCCGTTCTGGGCGTTCATAGTGAATTGCGTTTCAGATAACTTTGTGGTGGACCACAGCTCCTGTGTGAGAGCGTGCCCTAGCAACAAGATGGAGGTGGAGGAGAACCGCATTAAGATGTGCATACCTTGTACTGAGATCTGTCCGAAAGGTAAACCACCTAAGATACTAACCTTTATTGATAATGCATTATTTTCACTCGTAATTAGCCATTTGTGAAGTTGAAGGCAAACAATCTGGAACTGCTAATATTGGATATACCAAGAGGATGGCATGTGTAACACTGAAAAAATAAATAATTATTACATTCATTCTGAGGGATGTACATAACTGAGCCTATACTAAAGTTCAGTTTGACCATGATTCCATCATGATTGAATTGCTTCTTACAGCATCAGAACATACAGCTGTGAGTCTGGGATTCAGCCTGATTACTCTCAACAGATACAGTATATTTACATGGAGGTATCTCAGAGTGACGACTGACTTTAAACTCCAAGCCAGAGAGTGCAGGTGCATTACAGGGGTGGTGGAGGGGCCAAAAATATTCACGCAGGGCAGAGGTGGCCTGAATGGACCACCAAATCGGGACGATGTGTGTGGAGAAAGGTTGAGCAGAGTGAGGCATGTCACATGTGTATGTAGCATTTGATTGCCTGAAAGAGCTTGCAGGTGTCAGTCCAAGTTTTTGGCAATTATGTAGCTGTAAATCAGGATTCATAAGAAATTTTGCCTGTGTCTCGATTTTGATTCTGCCCACACCAACATTTTGACTTGAATGAGATAAAATGGACGGTAACAGTCTGACATCAGTCAAACTAACATGCAGCTGACGGGATCCAACCCTGAAGGCTGCATCATCTCTGGAATATTAATACATTATTGCATTTACAGTGTACACTTGATTTTGAAATACTGCAAATTTCATAAACCCAATATTTTTTTACCATGAACACATTATAAAGACATCTGATGACTTGTGCCATCTTGCTCTGTGTTCAAGCGTGTGATGGCATTGGCACAGCCAGCTTGCAGACAGCTCAGACGGTGGACTCCAGCAACATCGACAAGTTTGTCAACTGCACCAAAATCAATGGCAACCTGGTGTTCCTCATCACTGGGATCAAAGGGTGAGCGCTGATAACATGTGATTAAAACAGGGATGGAATAATGGAATCATGGTCCCGTTAGGACTATGCATTGTCTAATGAGTATAGCTTTCAATGAATGGCACCTAGAGTGACATAAAAATGAAATATGTCAATGAATGTGATCAATAAAGGATATACTTGAATTAATGAAGTACATTTTTATGGCATTTGGAAATTTTATTTTATTTCTTTATTTTTTTTTCCATTTTTCCGTTGTTTATTTTTTTAATGTAAATGGCTAGAGAAAGATGAGTGGAAATTGAAAGCCTGAAAACATGCATATATATACACATGGATGTGTATAAGGTAGAAATCCTTATTAACAACCAAGAAAAACATTGCATCAAGTCTTCTAAATTGTCCTTATCTGTGTTTTTAGTGTGATTAAGAAGACATTTAATGTCAAATATCATATGTATTTGTTTCTGCCGGTCTCATCTCCCATTATTTACAGAGATGTCTATCACAATATTGAAGCTTTGGACCCAGAAAAACTCAACGTATTCCGCACTGTTCGGGAGATCACAGGTGAGTGATAGCACTACAGCGTGCATCTTAGCACAAGCATACAAATTGATAAACAAATAGAAAAAAACCACACCGGCACTTTCCTTTCTCTTGCATTTTAAATCCAGAAGTAGTGTTCTTTTATGCGATGCCTCTTTGTGTATTTGCTCAAGCCTATACCTCACCAACCAATCCCCCACCCCCGGAGACTGTCCACACCAAGGACAGACATCACAACAAAAGACGAATATCAGATGAGTCTTTCAATCTCCTCCGCCTTGAGTCCCACGGTCCCAGCTCTCCCTTCACGCACCATGAAGAAAAGAACCAGGACATGCAGTGTGCATTGTTAATCCTCCTGCGCCGCTTTGCCATCGCCACTTCTGGGCCACATACACTCCATCGTATTTCCAGCCCAGTCATTTGACAATGCCATCATAAAAAAATAAAAATAAAGATGTCAGATTTGACACTCCCTCGTCAAGTGAAAAATATTTCTGTTTTAATATTTTTATTGGTATTTCTGGCTTACAAATACGTTTAGAGCAGCTTTGTTTATTTATTTATTTATATCTCTGAGACGCACATTTAAATAAATATATTTTTACATCTGCAAAAAAATATGAATATACTTTGTTTTATTCATTACTCTTTAAATGGAATATGTGAAGCAATATATAAAGTGCTAGGATAAATATAACAGTAGTGTCAAATTCAAGCAGTTGTTTCTTTAGTTATACTTCTCACGCTTCTCTAGGATCTAACTGAACTTCAAAGCAAATCATTCGGTTCCGTTCATTCGGAAAGCATGTGATTTGTCTTATTTCAAGCGAACAGAGCAGTCCAGATCAGTGTATCTCAGAGTAGTCTAACTCCTGTATCAGGAATGACCAGATTTAGTAAAACAGTCAATTAAGGCTAGTTGGTTGGCCTGTTTTGTGGTCAGCCTATAAATTGTACCAATCAATTGGTCAAAAGTGGATCGATCCTTTTACCAAAAATGTGTTTATCAGTTTTCAAAGAGGAAAATTAGCTCCTATCTTATACACAAATCTGACCATTTCGTAATGCTTTTTAAATAGCTTTTGTAAAATTGTATCTGAATAAAAATCATAAAGCTGACTCTCTCCTTTTAGCTTCTTCTCTTTGAAAATCAGTGATGTCAGTTTGAGAGCAGGTGGCAAACTGGTGGCCGAGCAAAAGTGTAGTCAGGGATGTGTGTCAGCTCAGCTTGTCATCCCTCGGAGCTGTCAAGAGTACGTGACTTTTAACAGAGGAAGCCAACCTGCCTCCGTGACCCCAAGGTTGCAGCTAGCATTGCTCCAGCTTTTAAATGAGCTGTGTGGGAGGACAGCTCTCATCCCACACACTTTAACTCCTCCTTTCTCTCTTTTTCTTTCTTTCCTTTGTCCTTTCTTCCTTTCTCCTCTTTTTTTCCTCTCAATCGTATGTTCGTTTCAACTTCCCACCATCCTCTAAGAGGCACGATTGTGTCCGGTTCCACCCAAACACTGGGTGAATCACGTGACATAGCATAAGTGGGTTTCTCAGAGTTTTGACTGAGGATTATAATTACCATAACTAATGCCCTCTTAACTTTTGTTGGTAAGAACACTGCTTCTTCTCTTAAGTGCTGCTCACTGTGATTTGCTTTGTGAGTTGGTGTGCCATCAGTCTCTCAGCAGGCTTCTGATAGGTTAGGTGAGGTTTCACTTTGCTTTTCTGCACAAAAAACAGGTGTGAGAACATGCAGAATAATAGCATGGTAACTAAATTCATAAATCAGACTTTTTAACATCAGGAACGTTCCTCTTAGATTATACTGGTGTTACAAGCACATGCTATATTATACTGTTGTAGGAAGTGTCTATTTTAGGCTATTATTCTAGGTTTTTCTTGATGCCAACAACAATAAAACAACAATAAAACCCTCTTTGAGCAGTATTCAGCTGTGTAGAAATGAACTTGTAATAATTTATTATGCAACTGGCAGTAAATATATACATTTGAAAGTTACCTGTATCTGTACCTCCTGTCACATACTGTATGTGTACTGCTCTGCACCGTTGACATCACATCAGCACATGTGCAGCAGGCGATAGCTTGTAACCTTGATTAGGAAGCATCCGAATCCCCAGAAAGAACGCTGTGGCAGAGCTGTGAGATTCCTCAGCCCTGCAGGTTTAGTCATTAAGACAATTAGTTCTGACGGGTACAACGCTAAGGATTTGGCACCGCTGGGGCTTAGAGGCCCTGAACATCCTGAACTGCACTGCATGGTGTCAGTCATGGGGATCCAATAAACAAGAGGGACAGGGTGGTTGCTAAAATTGAAAAACAACCATTGTTATGCAATGCATGAATTTCCTCTGAACACATTGTCGCATAATACCTGATAATGGAATTAATTCCCATTACCTTTCAATTGTAATGCCAGTAGTTTACCCATATTTATTTATTTATTGGGTGGATGTTAAATGAATGAATGAATGAATAATTGAATAAAGGAATGAATGAGCATTAATTTAAGAAGCGTTGCCGTTTTGAAAATCATAATAATATTGAATACGTTTTGCTTTTGATATCGTAGCATAATATATTTGTCAAGGAAGACAATTCGTCTCAAAACACATCATTAGAATTTTTTTGCTGAATAAAATGAATTTAAACTTGCAAGGTTCTCATATGCATTATTGATCTGAACTGTTTTTTTTCTGGTTCTCATCTTTCATGTGCACTAATCATGTATTTTAATGCTAAAAATTGTATATTTTGTGAAAAATAACTCAACATGCATCACTTGCCGTTGCAGAAGTCAAGACTATCATAATGACAATGAAAGTGGAAAGACAGCAGGCTGATCAAGATGTGTTAGAGATTTTTATTTATTAGAGGAGACCTTCAAAATTACCGCAATTACGGAAATCATCGTTCAAAATTTTCCTTACTTAAAAAACACGTGTATAACAACATGTTATAGTCAGAATTTCTGTATTTTTTTCCAATCGCAGTATATATGTCAATTAAGAAAAGACACATCAAAACAAGTTACGAGTATTGTGCAGCTCTAATATTCACTGTGCTCAAGCATAAGAAGGATATCTAGAGTTAGGACGTGTATCAAATTCAGCTCGTTTACATGAGCCCCGGTGTCTGATCCCTCTCAATAATCACACTTCTTTTTTCTCATGTCCTTGTCAGATGCTCTTAATAAGCATTTGCCAATGCAGATCCTTTTGCTGCCTAGCTGGAGCGAGACAACAAACAAAACGACAACCGTACACTGTTAAAGGTGGTGTTGAAGATTATTGCTCTGGCGTCAATAACCCATCTGCTGTCTTCGCTCTCCAGCTCTTCCTCCACCATCCCTAACTGTATTGATTAACAGATGTATGCATCCAAAAAATAAAAACGTACAGATTAAAATAACGGGGAAAAATATTACCACAATTAACAAATGAAGTATGGGTGAGAGCAAAGATGTGTTGATGATTTTTGGTAATAAAGTTTTAAGGAAACCCTCTGCACAGACTAAGCTTCACCAATATTAGACTATGCGATAAGAACTTTATTGTACAGTAGGTTAGCTGCATATACTATATATGGGAAATGTGTGTTGATAACACCTATTCAATGTTTCATAATGGGCAAATTGTGTTAAGTACCAAATTGCTCATCACAATGTGCTTTTTCACCATCTAACACAACTTTCTTTTTCCTTCCTGTGTCAAGAAGTAAATACAAAAGCAGCTGGTGGTTTCTGTCTTCTATTTTAGTAAAGAAATTAGAGGCATTTAGTGTTTAGAATCATATTTACAGCTGCCATCTTCGTCCCTATCTCTTATACCCCCGCCCAATCCCCTTTTCTTTGTTCTTGGATCCCATAGACTCATCCAGCTGTTTTGTTTGTACTCTCTCGTTGTGCCACCTACCTTTTCTCTACTAAATCTTTGATATTTCTGAATCCATTATTGAAAACCCTAAATGAGCCACAGCTATCTCCTTTGCTATTCATTTAAACCTTTAAATGATTCACCAGGAGGTAGGCCTATAAAAGAAATGCACAAATATTGATATATCAGAATTTCCAATTGTCACAGCTGGCACCAAACACCTCTGTGGATGAAACTCAGGTGTGGTTACCGTGACTGCGGGATGTTGCTGAAGCCACCAACTCTTCCTATTCTTTTTCTTCATGTCACTGTGTGAAATAGAGGGTGTGATAGACAGATATGGACTGTCAGTGCTGATGGCTCCTTGTAACCCTATGTATATATAAATGTGTCTGTGTCCACTTTCAGGCTTCCTGAACATCCAGTCCTGGCCTGACAACATGACAGACTTGAGTGTTTTCTCTAACTTGGCAACTATTGGGGGAAGAGCGCTGTACAGGTACACATTTAAGACCATAACAGCCTCGCTGTAATTAAAATCTTTTATTTTTTTTTTTAAACTATAAAGGTCATTTAAATCATATTAAATCAACACACAACAACAACAACAAGCTCAGCACCTGGGAAAGAAACGCAAGCCGGTAATAAAATGTTATATTTATCTTATCCGTTTGTTTTTGTCCCCTTCTTAGCTTTGTCAAAAAATCACTCTGTATTCTCGAGCATTGCCGCTGTGTGTAAGTCATTGGAAAAACATGAAAACATTGTCTATATGTATTGCTTTGCTCTGTGTTTGCTGTTTACTGTCAGACTTTCCAGTTGAGAGGAAAATTGTAATTTTTAAACTTTTAAGCTCCATTATTGTAAAGGTAAATGAACAACGGTAACTAAAAACTCCAATATGAACATACAGTATGGCAACAAGATATTTAACGCGCACTTACACAAATAGATTTTTTTGAGATTTTTACTACTACCTACTACCCAGTTTATTTACAGTGACATCCAGCGTCATATACAGCTATATAACACTATAATGGGGTGCGGAGAATAGACAATTAAAGATAAAAGATTGAAAAAAATGTTAAATGAGTGTATCCTGTGTCGCATATTAAAATTTAAATATTGACATTAGTTGGCACCAAAGAACTGGCTGGAGTCAAAAACACCATTACACAATGGTTTTGATTTTGACATTTAAAAAGTCAAATAGTTTCAACTCAACAGGTGCGACTTAATTCCATATAATTTATTACTTCCTCATTTTCCAAAGGTGCCAAAAGTGTGCTGTGACATTTGAGATCGAAACAAACAAAGTGGCCGTGCGGCTGCTGGCACTGCTGGTGCTAGAAACGCCACGTCTATGCACAGATCGGCATTAGGGTGTGTATGTATACGCCTGTGTGTTATCCACATACAGATGTAAACGGCAGGATGAGGTACAAACTACTGCTTGCCACCCATCCTGTCTGTGTTTGGTCCTGCTAAGCTCTGCGGCAACTTTCCTACGTTGGCAGCAAAGGAGGAAGTCTGACAATAGTGTATTATAAGTGGCAGTTGGCACATAAACAGTTAAAGAATCCAGGTGCACCGCCTGATAACACCATGGTCACATGCAACTTGTACTTTTCAATTGCTTTCATGTTCTCAAATGTTCCATATGGAAAATATTTGTTGCTATGTTACCCATATTAATGTTGTGTTGATGCATGTAGAAGGGCGACTCATTCTCGTCACAAATTGTAAGATTCTAATGCCATTTTTACTGCCATTGGTGGCTCTAACCGGTGAATAAGATACCCCTTAAATTCCTGTCGGCAACATGCTAAACCTTCCTGCACTGAAGCTTTTCAATCCACTCTCATCTCAGCTTGTCAGTTATCAACATTTTTTATGGCCCTTTGTGGTACATTATGACCTTGAATGTACAATTTGTTGTTGCAGGCCAAAGCACCAAGCATTCCTTTTATTCCCATAGCCCAACACACAAAGGATGCACAAGGTCTCTCGTACAGTTAGTCCAGAAGAGTTTGGACAATGACAATTTTTTTTTTTTCATTATTTTCCCTCAATACACTACCATAGTGGATTTGAAATAAAAGATGCGATCAAATTGCAGACTTTCAGCTTTAATTTAAGCGCTTCCACAAACGTATGGCATTTACTGTTTAGGAATTTTGGCCATTTTATGGAGAGTGTCTCCATTTTCAGGGGCTCAAACGTATTTGGGGCTAAACTGACATGATGGTAAATCTGGAGCCCATGGACATCACTAGGTTATTTCCCCTCAGAGGCTTTACCAGGCCTTC
Organism: Mola mola; assembly: GCA_001698575.1. NCBI lineage: Eukaryota > Metazoa > Chordata > Actinopteri > Tetraodontiformes > Molidae > Mola > Mola mola. The sequence continues at coordinate 501,565 of KV751414.1, forward strand.
ACTGCAGCCACCTTTAGTTGCTGTTTTATTTGCGGGTCTTTCTGCCTTCAGTTTTGTCTTCAGTAACTGAAAAGCTGCTCTATTAGATTGAGATCAGGTGACTGACTTGGCCTGAAGAATATTACATGTGACTGCCTTCAAAAAGTGAGTTGTTTCCGCAGTTAAGGGTCATTATTCATCTGCACTATGAAGCCCCATCTTATTCGTTTCGCAGCTTTGGCTGAATGTGAGCGGAGAGGATAACCCCATATACCTAAGAATTCATCCTAATACTTCTGTCAGTTGTCACATCATCAATAAACGTCAGTGAGCAGCCATACATGCCCATGCCATAACACTGCCTCCACCATGTTTGACACATGATGTGGTGCTTTGGCTCATCAGCCGTTTGCACCTTGTTGTAAATCCTCGGTATTTACATTCATGAAGGCGTCTCTCAATTGTAGACTTTGACAATGATACACCCACCTTCTCCAGAGTATTCTCGACCTGTCTCCATGTTGTGAAGGTTTTTTTTTTTGTTTGTTTGTTTTTTTTTTCACCAAGGAAAGGATTCTGTGATCATCTAATTTAGTTGTCATCTGTAGTCTTCCAGGCATGTTGATGTTGTTGAGCTCAACAATGCATTCTTTATTTATTAGAATTGACCAAGTTGTTGGTCTGGCCACTCCTATCACTGTCACTCTGATCGATTTATGGAGTTTTTCCAGCCTAATGATGCCCTCCTCCACTTGCATTAATTTCTCCCTGGACTCCATATTGATACCTCCTGTCAAAACGTTGCAAACTGCCACACCTGAAATCAACTCTAGACCTTCTATCTGCTTAATTTGTCTTGAAGTAACAAAGTAACAGACCACACCTGGCCATGAAACTGTGTGTCAGTCAATTGTCCAAATACTATTTAACTTCTGAAAATGGCTGTAATTCCTAAATGGTAAATGGCATTTTTTTTTTGAAAGCTCTTAAATGAAAGCTGAAGCTGCACTTCGATCACCTATTGATTGTTTTATTTCAAATCCATTGTTGTGGTGTATAGAGGCAAAATGATAAAAACTGTGTCGTTGTCCAAATACTTCTGGACCTAACTCTACTTTGCTTTGGTTGATGCACAGAACAGCACTGGTGTTTGATTCGTTTTAGGCACAAAAACCATGTTATAAGGCTAGGTTAGTTTGAATAAACTGAGAGAATGTCCTGTGTATGTGACACACACTCAAGCCACAACTCCACACCTTTTCAGGTTGTGATTTATGTCTCAATTCGTCAACTGTTTCACCCGTCTGAAACAGATGCGGACGGATTTCACACTGCTGTACGTTCAACGCTTGTACACCTGTAATAATCAATGTGACAAAACACCAGTACGTAACGAGCCAGGCACAAGGACAGTCTGCGCTTTAGCACATGGTGAACATGAAACAGCTCTCCAGTCAAGTTCGGGCAGAAGAACTTCTTGGAAAGGTTTAGAGAAAGATCAGGGACTTTTGTGTTTACATGGGGCACAAACTGAGGTCTCCTGGATGAAAGCCATGTGTATTGGGCCTCACGCCCTCTATCGTGTATCATCTTATACAGACCAGTTAACATAAGTGCTACTCATTTATTGCCCACTACATCTTCCACAGACGCTCAAGCATACCTTCTGCATCTGGATGAGATACAGAAGGACATGGCAAATTGCCCAGTCTCATCCTGGGAAAGACATCCTTTTCACCTGTTTGATACTCAGTGCCAGTATTTACATTTTTGTTGCTTATTTATTTCTGTTTTGGTTGGGGTTGGATAATCATTAATCTTATTTCTTTTAAATAGGCTGTTTGGATATGAATATTTATATTTATAGTAATATGACAAAAAAAAGATAATTTTTACATAACCCTGATTCAAGCATCAAAACCTGTGAAATAAATTCAACTTGTCTGCCTCTCTTCTTTCTCTTCTTTTCCCCCTACTCACCCCGTCTCCTCCTGCTCCTGTCAACTCCCTCCCCTCCCTGCCTGGCCCCCTCTTCCTCTCACCTCCCCCCGTTCCTCTCTCTCAGTGGAATCTCCCTGTTGGTGTTAAAGCAGCAGGGCCTGTCATCATTGCAGCTCCAATCCCTAAGAGAGATCAGCGCCGGGAATGTCCACATCGCAGAAAACAGCCAGCTTTGCTACTACAGCACCATCAACTGGACCATACTGTTCCGCACTGCAAACCAGAAGGCTCTAATCCGCAACAACCAAAGCCCACAGAAGTGTTGTAAGTTCAAAATGATCGCAAACATCCAAAACCAAAATCTCCCCTGTATAAATAGATTACCCTGATTTGCGTTGGCATTGGGGTTACGTTCCAAACATGAACAAGCTCGTGCTGAACACTGCCACATAAACCCACCAAAGCTTGTTAAACTTATGCATATGTTGACAATTAACAGGATTAGTGTGTGGCAAGAGTGCACAGAGCCAGAGCTGATACTCTCTCATTATGGTTAACTATTGTAGGCAAAGGCAAGGCATTGCTGGAGTAATTATTTGTATTTCCCACCAAATTGTCAATGTTTTATTCTGAAATTGTCATGTAGAGATCCAAGGGTGGGAGGTAGGCATGCCATCTTTCTCTTCCTCTCTTTTTTTTTGTTTATTTTGTTTCATGGGGTTGCTAGTATGCTGGGGTGTTTGTTTTGAACTGTATTTTCATTTAACGATAAATATTTAAGTAAAAATTTGATCATATATTAAAGAAAAGGTGGAACAAACAACTGGGGTGACATACCATCGACTATGTTTCGTGAGATAGCTGATGCTTACTAGCTTGCCCAGGACCATCTTGTCTCGTGGTACCACTTTGGACCTGAAGATGCAATTGACCAAAAATCTAATTTTTGCTTCAGCTGGCACACATGTGCAGTAAATTTCACATTTTCTCTTGGGGCACAAAAAGTAAACAAAAACATGTAATATGACTAGAAAAGGAAATGTCTTAACATTGGAAATTTATGACATTGAATATTGCAGTTTACGCTTTTTACTAATTACTGTTCCCTGTGAATGTGCGGCGTTGCAGTCATTCCAAAGTTACCTTAAAAATGATATATTTTCTCTCGGGGACGGCTCAGGCATAGTTTGATAGAATTTAGTGCTTTTGCCCTGACACAACTTTCAGGTGGATTATTTTGAAAGAAAGGAATATCTATAATGCATCCAAATCAAAATTGAATTTTTCCAAATAAACTGTCTTCGAGCAGCAACACCTTTAAAGTTGAATATATAAAAGTATGAATACACAGTTGTGACAGGGTCTAATATCTCCTGGGGGTCTCAGTGAAAATGATCATCTCACTAGTTTTATAAAGACAATAAAAAACAATGATCCTATAATTAAACCATTTAATGAGCAGAAACAGCTGAAAATTAAGAAAAGCTATGAAGCGATGAGACAAAAACAGTGTCACTAAAAATGGAAGAGCCTTTATTATATCATTGCCACAAGTGTTAAGACATTATTCATTTATGTATAATGTTCATTAATGAGCCAGTATTTGCATTATTGAGTTGGCCCCTTTTCGCTGTTAATGTGCTCTTTCCCCTGGCACTTCCCTGGTGTTTGGCACCACACACACACACACACACACACACACACACACAAAGTCTCTCTCTCTCTCTCTCTCTCTCTCTCTCTCTCTCTCTCTCTCTCTCTCTCTCTCTCTCTCTCTCTCTCTCTCTCTCTCTCGCTCACTCCTCAGTGACTTTGAAGATTTTAGGTGAGACTCAAGAGTTGCACAGCGCTCGCTTTGACGTGGCTCAGTTTGTGTGTGTGTGGGTCTACACTTGACTGAGCGTAGCAGGGACTGAAAGAGGTCGGCAAAGGTTGAGGATAAAGACTCCGCATGCGACCATTCATTCATTGTAATTTATATGTATTATGGTTTAGAAGTATAATCGGGTAATTAGGCAACCAATTTTCACAACAGCACTTTCTATAAACTAAAGTATAAGTTTAGAGGCTGCTATCAGACACAAATAAGAATAGTATTCTGTTATTTTTATTTTTATTTATTACAATATATCTACAGAACAAAATTTTCTTTATATTTTCACTGTACATTAATAAAGTACGGGATTTATTTATGTATTTATTTAACTTCTGGCTAGTTTTCTTTGTATTTCCTCACAGATAAAGTTCTATGTTTGCTCATTGCTTTTGTTTCTCAAAGATCTCTATAAATTATAAAAGTATCTGCTGACTTTCATCCGAAGCAAAACTTTTTTTCAGAACAAACGTTTGGCACAATGGAACCCAAGAGACTGTGGCGGCCTTAAACTTACCGCAGAGAAATAAAACGTCGGTATTTTATATTAGCAGACAATTATTTATTATCAATAATCACAAGAAGTGCAAGGTAGAGCAATTTTTTCTCTGCGTTTAACTCATCCCTGGTATAAGGAGTGTGGGCAGCCACTGTGCAGCTGCCTTAAGGAGGTCACGGAGAATTAACCTAGTATACAGATTGTATTTGGTGAGGAAAATGCAGCACCATGAGGAAACGCACACAAGTACAGAAGGATGTAAACTCCACACAGAGAGAGAATCAAACCCTGCAACACACTACCTATTTTATATTGACGTTTTTAGAGTGCAGGTGAGAGAAGAACCCTCTAATATTTCAAAAGGTTACCGTATATCTTGTGATAGGTACTTTAGGTCATTAACAGCCCAATTAATGTACTCATGAGAACATACCAGGAAGAGCTGTTGCATTAAATATTCTTAATAATGTGATAAATGTTAAAAATACATTTCTTGCACATGCATGGGAATTTTTTAAACCAATTAATGCTTACCTCATTACTGGGTGCATTTTTCTCATCTCCCTGAATGCCACGTTAGATTTCCTGCTTATTTAATAGCATACAACACTATTTGGATTCATATACTGTAAGTAGTCTTAACCTACTGTAAGCAGAGCTGGAATCAGTGAAAACAGCTGCGTAATTGTGGAGGCCCCCTCGCGGCTGTTTTACACAAACGTTCAGACTCTGTAGGTTGATCTAGACCAAAGTTTCACAATTTATCAAAATGGTAAAATATAGATTATTCATACTAACTATTCATAAACCCTGATATTACAGCTGAAAATGAGAATGAAAAAGTTATCAAATGTATTTTGTTGGCCAACGCTGCACAGGGAGGAATTCTATTTCCCCAGCTGCCTGCCTACGCTCTTAAGCCTTTTCAGTGGCTTCTCTGCTTTGCTTTCAGTACTGCCTTTGATACAGGAGCTGAAGGCACCATTTGAGTTCCAACACACCCCACAGCAAAACACCTTTTATCTGTTAACCAGCACGGCTCACTTTTGACTTTAATTTAATCTATACTACTGTTTTTCTCTCTTCTGTTGATTTGACATTTCTTTCTTTCTTTGCTTCCTCAGGCCACATGGGCTTTTGTTTTCTGACGGCATCAGAAACATCTAAAGTCTCCGTCTTTCTCATCTCGCAGGTGCTCTGTAGTTAAAACACCGTCCAGCCTCTCCTCTCCTCCTGTGTTTATTTCCTTTATTTCTCAGCGCCCATCATTTTCTTCCGGTTGGTCAGTTTAGCCCCGGCAAAAGAGGCCCAACAGTCAAATTTCATTCCTCATAAAATGGAGCTCTTTGATCTTCTTCCTGCCATAGAAACTCTTGATTTCAATTTTCAATGTGTATCTGCATCCGTTTATGTAATTTTTTTCAAGGATTTTGAGAATACTATTCCTAGGTGTCAACATTAAGGTATAGTCTCTGCTTTACACGAGGCCAGCACCGTGAGAACAGCTGGAACCTTTCTATAACCATATTCATATCTGTGTCATGGAGAAAAAAAGACATGAGAGGAGTCTTTTAAAACCCACATACAAAAGGAGAAGCATGTGACATGTAGAAGGGGTGATAAAGGTACAGAGTGTGTGCAGCACACATTAGTCTCTTCATTTTGTCACTGTGATGCTCTCAGATGTAGCAACCTCTGTAGAGTGCTGAAGGGAAGGGGACAAAAGAGAGAGAGATAAGAGACGCAGACAGAAAAGGAAAAATTGGAGAAGATGTAATGACCTGGGTCTGTTGGCGCTGTATGAGAAACAGCAAGGTAGAGACAGAGAGAGCGGCCACAGGTTGTGAATGGGTTGGGAGAAAAGTGGTGGCGGTGGTGGTGCAGGGGTCTTTCTTTGACTGAATGCAATCCAAAGTGCATTAAATGCGTAATTCAAAGGCTTTTTTGGCATTGCACGATTATTCAAACTGCCGACAACACAACAAGTATTGTCGGCTTAGCTGTTCTTCTGCTGTTATGGATTTGTGTGTTGAAAGCAGAAGAAGATATAATTGGATTGAAACCAGTAGAATATACATACAAGGTATCTTTGACACCAAAAGTTAGGAAAAAAGCTAAAAAGCAACATTTCAGATTGAACCTTTCAAATAAACACCGAAAATGTTGGTGCACCTGTTGGTGCTTTCTGGGTCCCACTAGTGATTTTGTCACTGTTTATTCAGCATTTCTTTTTTCCCCTCATTGGCTGAAATGAGGCAATTAATGCAAAGTTTTAAAAAATGTAAATGTTGCTGGGAGTCGGAGAGAAGCAGGTGTAGTGGGTCATCCCGGAGAGTAATTATTGCCCGACTATTTGATGCATCTTTCTCTGCCATCTCAAGCTCACTGATTAGAAATAGTGTCATCCTTCAGCCTGCCTTTGAGCCTGACACCTCCTCCTCTGACTTGATGCAACTCCTACCTTTGTTAGGATAGTTGCCTCCAGGAAAACACACCTTTTATAGACCACCACAAATTAACAGCTGCTCTGCAGAGGCGGAGAAATATAATAAAAAATGATCCTCGCAAATTGCATTTGCATTAGTACATCCAGCCCTGTTTAGTCTTACAAATAATGTGCCTATTCTGGATAATTTTATATCCAGTTAATCTGGGGTAATTTAAGGTATCTTCTGCATCTGCACTGAGTCATCAAAGCACAAATGCATCATATATGTATGTAATTTTACTTTCTTCTTTGGTCTTTCTTTTTGTATTTGTGTGTGTTGAGCAGCCAAGGAGCACATGGTGTGTGATCCACTGTGTTCAGACACAGGGTGTTGGGGCCCTGGCCCGGACCATTGCCTCTCCTGCAAATACTTCAGCCGTGGGCGAACCTGTGTCGAAACCTGTAATCTTTATGAAGGGTAAGTTATGCATGAGCATGCAGACATAGTACATATACAAGAGCAGTCCCGCAATGCCATAGTGCTGGTAAATTACACTGTGCTAGTCATATTAACATCTGTGGCACACTGGTTTCCCTTCTGTAAAGTGCATTCAAGACAAATGAACAAATACAAAATTGAGAAAAAAAATCACATTTCGTCTTTGTCTGTTGATGACATTCCAGTTCGATCCAGAAACATTTTTGACTTGTAGGTGCAGCATGTAAGCTAATTTTAACAGGTTGAGTTTCTAATGTTTTGACTATTTAATTTCTGCAAATGGGTGTCTTGAATGACATATGCTTTAGGTATAATTAAATCTTTGAGAGTATTATGCAAATTGCAAATATTATATATGACCAAAGTTGGAGGAAAAAGTAGCAGATTGTGTGAATGTTTAAAAATTACTTGTTGAGTTGTGTACTCTGTTGTGTGATGAGCCACAACATTAAAACTACCTGCATGGCATGGTATTGGTCCCTCTACTGCAACCAAAAAAGAGCTCTGGCCACTCAGGACATGGAGAAGGGACCTCTGAGGGTGTCCTTTGGTCCTGGCACTGGTACATTGGCAATAGAGCATTTGCGGGGACATGTTTTGTGGTCAGGCCTCTGTTCCCTCCCTCTTGAATGTTCTATTGCAGAGGTCACTGATAGACAGCACCCGGATCTGGACACAGATTCCATCCTATCCGAACCTGACCAGAACCAATAAATTATTGATAATTGTCACCTTTTGATGGAGCGTTTCTTTTTAAGCGGCACATTTTCTTGTTGTCTTCACCCTGTTGGTTTAACAGCACAGGAAACTAACAGACCAATTGCATGCATTCATCTCACCTGATACCTTTTGGCCTGTCAATCTCACGAGGCACCTTTTGTGCCTGTGCGGTGAACTTGTTAGAGTTCCAGACAGTTCCAACACGTCTCACCATCTTCAAAATAATCATCCATCCGTGTATTCCCAAATCAAGGGGATAAATTAAATTAGCTAATGGAGACTGGCCCAAAAACTCGATTTCAGAGCGAGAGGAGAAGTCTTGGTGTTTCATCTGAAGGCAACTGGACTTCTTGTAATTTCTCGAAGACGTTTCGCCTCTCATCCAAAAGGCTTCTTCAGTTCTGAGAAATGTTTTTTTTTTTTCGATTTCTGACCAGCTACGAAGGAGAGACTGACACAATGACACACTCACCCCCCATCTTTCTCTCTCTCTCTCTCTCTCTCTCTCTCTCTCTCTCCATATTACCATTACAAATTATTTTAAATTGGCCAAACTTTACACAATAAAAAAACAAAAAACTAGTTAGAGTTGATGATGATGATAAATATTTTAGTTCCCCAGCTATATTAGAAGTCTTGTAAAATGAACATTTACCATTATTTTGGATTCAAAAGGCAGCTACAGTGAATGTTAAAATGTACATGTTCAATATAAAAGCCTAGGCTAAAAAAAAAAAGATGATAGATCATCATGAAAACTGCGAAATCATGGTATTTTTCCCCAAAATTAATCGTGACCCCAAATCTCATATGAGCCAACGATGTCATCGTGACATCCTGTTTTTTGTTTTTTTGTTTTTTTATCTGTGACCTCTCTGAATTTTAATTGAATACTCGTGTCCTATTGGATTGAGATCTGGAGAGTTCGGAGGCCAGGGAAACATCCTTTGTCTCAGTCTTCTTTTGTGGTGGGCACATTTTTCCACTTGTGGGGATTCCAACATTAGCAATGCCCCGGGGCGAGGGGATACTTTTTTTCTGCAATAATGTTTTGGCGGGTGGTACGTGTCAAAGTAACATCCACATGAATGCCAGGAGCCAAAGTGCCTCAGCGTCATGTTGCATTTTTCATAACATGCTGCTGTAAATTTTACCAAATTTTCCAAATGTGCCAAATTGTTCAAGTCAAGGGAAGTCTGTAATTTGATACTGGTTTTGTGAATTTCAGGAGCATTATTGCCAAAGTGCAATCAGATAGGCTTCAGCCATGGGGGTGTTTAACAATGAGGACAACAATATCTAGGAACGAGAGACCCCATGTCCCCACAGTGATCATGGCATGAGATGTGTCTGCATCTGTGGTGCCCACATCTTTATATTAATTAATTTCTTTGAGGAAAACCTGGAATTACTGGTGGTACGCTTATAGATATAAACTGTACTTAACTACAGGACGGTGAGCGGCTTTGAGCAGAGCTCCTTCTCGAAATGGAGCCCATTAAATGTCCTCAGGTGCTACTCACTTGTTATGTAGCCTCTATGTCTGTGCAATTCTTCCTTTCTACCTGATGCTCACAAAATTAAACAAATAGATAAATCGCAAAGCTCCTGTTCTCTTATATTATGCTTTCTCTAGGTAGTTGAGCCTGAAAATAATACATATTAGAAGAATAGATCCTGGAGGTAATGAGGTTTAAAGAAACAAACGACAAAATAACAAAACAACCTGTGGTAACAAAAATGGGCATTTTTTTTCCACTGCATTTTCTGGTTTATTTCGGATCAGTCAGTTCAAATGCCGTGGCTTACCTCAGTAAAGCCCCGCTTCTATACTTGACAAGATTCCAAGCATTATCCTCTTCATCCACTGAATGCACTTTCTGTATCAAGCCAACCAAAATTGTGGCTGTTTTAGAAAACAAAATAGAAAAAGCAGAAAAGTGTCTTTTTTCAGAGGGAACAAATAATACATAATGAGACCACAAATAACACATGATTTCATAACTAAACTGCAGTCGTGCACTGCATGTTCCTGCATTTTAGTGACATCTGTGTCAAGTTCCAGCAGCCCTTGGTGGGTAAAAAGCAGGGAAAAACACAGATGTGACTAAAGATACTGCTTTCCTTTCTCAGCCGAGTAAATCCCCACAAAGAAACTGTCCAGGGCCTCAGCACACAGACACACACACACACACACACACACACATACACACACACACACACACAAACACAAGCACTGATGACAGCGGCTGATAAGGTCCTTGTCACCCCAAAAAACCCTTGTTTTTTAAGCAAAACTCCAGTGTGTTATAGAGTACCACTTCAGTCAGCGTGAAGAAGGTCATGAAGATGGAAACCACTGACCCTGCCCACACTTATCATTCTGTTCATACTGTTTTTATTATTTAGGTGTTGTAAGGATCACACAAGGTACAAAACGGGGCCATTTCTGTTGTCACACTTTAGGCAGCATCAGCATGAAAACACTGTGTTCATTCAACACTTGTTTATTGTCTTAATACTACATATTTTTCTAATGAAAAATCATCATTCCAGTGGTTGTACCTTACACATGTGCCAAAAACAAAAGGATTGATCACACTGTTACCAGTCACTTATTGTAAACAGAACAAGGTTTAATTTGAGGGTTACATTGTCCTCTTTGTATGCTGGCAATGATTTTTGCTATTTTATCTTGCATTAGAATTCATACTCACTGTCCTTCTTCCCAGTCCCTTTGCAGCACAATGTGTGCTAAATGATACACCGTGCCAATATACAGTTGCAGTCCATGGTAAGCTGCAAGTACTCCGATATACTACTTGAGCACTTTTTAGAAACCCTGTGCTCTACTTGAGTTTTGTTTTGCAGTTTCTACTCTTACTTAACTAGATTCTACATTTTCTCCACCTTAATATTGGCCATCATGTTACTTGTTTTAAAATCCTAATATCGTTGTCATTTGGCTGTCTTTAATAATTAGTATCAGATCACTTACCTGGACTGCGTGTATTTGAGCGAGATCAAACGGCTGGCATACTTTCTCTCATTAAGACAAGTCTATGTGTGTCTCCAGCCATGTTTTAAGAACCATTACCATCACCTGTAAAACAACCGAAAGTGAACAACAATAGAATATATTGTCTTTATTGTCATTGTACAAATTGTACAACAAAATTTAAAAATGCTACATATGAAAACATACAACATAACATAAAAGAAAGAGATTTTCAAGCTCCTTTCGCGCCTCCTAGATGGCGGGAGAGAAAACAGTTCATGTCCTGGATGTGTACTGTCCTTTATTACGTGTCCAACCTTGTTAAGACATCGTGAGCTGGGAATATCCACCAGAGAAGCCAAAGGACAGCCGATTATTTTTTCTTCTGTCTTTATGACCCCCTGAAGGGTCTTCCGGTCCTCAGCTGAGCAAACAGCAAACCACACTGTGACACAGTATGTGAGCACACTCTCCATGGTCGAGCAGTAGAAGTTCACCAACAAATTCTGCTCCAGTTTGGTTTTGTGGAGCGGTCTTAAAAAGTGCAGTGTTGTCTAAAGCTCTTTAATCACTGCTGTTGTGTTGGCTGTCCAGAAGGGGTACTGAAAGACGGTAGTCCCAAGGAACTAGAAGGTAGAGACCCTTTCTACCACGTCACCATTTATGAGAAGTGGTTTAGAATCTACTCTGTGTCTCCTGACGTCCAGTATCATGTCTTTAGTTTTACTGCTGTCCAGTGCCTCATCGTTTTCCTTGAATCATTTGGACAGTTTGCAGACCTCGTACCTGTGTGTAGACTCATCTCCTACAGTAATGAGACCAACCACGTCTGGTGTCGTCTGCAAATTTGATGATTGTATTGGAAGAGTAGATGGGAGTGCAGTTATGTGTACAGAGCGTAGAAGACGGACAGCAAACAGCCCTGTGGGGAGCCAGTGCTGAGCGTGATGGTGGAGGAGTTGTGGGGGCCAATCTTGACTGTTTGTGGGCGGTCTGTGAGGATGTCTCTTATCCAGGCACAGATGGATAGGGGGAAATCTAGGTTATACAGCTTGTCCACTAGTATACCCAGCATGATGGTATTGAATGCTGAACTGTAGTCTATGAAGAGCATTCTTACATAGCTTCCCGGGTTCTCCAGGGGGCTCAGTGCAGTGTGACAGGCTGTACTGCTCGCATCTTCACTGAATCTGTTTGCTCCACAGGCAAACTGATGGGGATTAAAGTGAGGAGGGAAGAAGGTTTTCATGTGCTGTTTTTTTCACATGTTGTCATTTCACAACAACTGGCATTAGGGCCATTGGTCTGTAGTCATTTAGACTTTTGACAGATGGCTTTTTGGGGACAGGGATTATAGTGGCAGATTTTAAGCAGGATGGGATGGTGGCCTGTGACAGGGACATGTTGAAATCTTTGTAATGACCCCCTGAGAGCTGGTCCACAAAAGCGTTGAGTACTTTGCCAAGTACTCCATCCGGTCCTGGTGTTTTACTTGGATTTGCCGTCTGCAGCATACGCCTCACCTTGACTTCTTGTAGAATGAGCGCGTGGACTGAGGTAGACGCTGGGGCAGTGCGACTGTGTGGTGTTGCTGTTTCAAAATGGGTAAAGAAATGGTTAAGTTTATCTGCCACTGAGATGTCCGCGGTAGAAGTCACAGATGGTTTGCCCCTGTGGTTGGGGATCTACTGTAGTCCCTGCCATACCTGTTTTGTTTTTTTATGAGTCAGATGATCCTCTATTTTCCACTTGTAGTCCTCCTCGGCCGCTTTGATGATCCGCCTCAGCCTGGCCTTTGCCACAGTGTACTGGGTCCTGTCTCCAGACTGGAAGGCAGAGTTGCGTGCTTTCAAAAGAAACGGTACCTCTGCAGCATTTTCTATAGAACAGAACAGTTTCTTTGTATTCCTCTAGGTTGTATAGTGCAAGTAGTCCCCTCCATATGGCCAAAACAACTCTGAAGCTGTGTGAAGCTAATAATAATTACAACAGATATTTGGCTTTTAAAGCATACCCTACTCCTATAGTTTTGTCACATTTCAGACGACATTAAACTAGATGTAACCTAAACAATGCCATATATACACATTTAGATTTATTGTTTGAGACAAGCAGTGTTACTATGAGCACTCTATACGGTGCATGATAAAGATTTTAACTTTTGGCTGTTTTGTACTGTTACTTTTTTTTTTTTTTTTTACTAAAGTACATTCTAATACCCTATACTGTATATTTGATGTTTATATAAGCTACTTTTACTTTTTTAACTCTTGAAAAGTAAATCAATTAGTAATTAGCAAATAATAATTTGCTTTAGGTTTACTTCAGAGTCACTTTCAAGTCACATAGTGTATCTTTTCCTGTACTCATATGATTTTCAAGTTCTTTGTACAACACTGCCAGTTACTGCCCTTTAATAGGGTTGATGAGGCTAAAACAAACTGCATATACCTCTCCTGAAGCCAACAGGTAATGTCACTTTTTCATTCCACTATGAAAATAAGAAGAGTTGGGTATCAAGTGATCATCTGTTGTAGGAAGACCTGCTGCACAACCTGCTCATCAAAACTTAAAAACCCCTACGCTTTTTGTTGCAGCTTTTAAGTTCGGAAGTTACTTTTCTGTTATCTATGGATTAACACTGAGGGGCCTGAAGCTGAAAAGAACAGTTTAAGATGTTGTAGTAAGTTTTTTAAAGGCACCCCTGCAGAGTTTCAAAACAACAGTGGTCCACTGACTTTAAGAAGAACTACTGCTTGATGCTATCCACCTCAAAATGGCAAGTGATGAGATCGGCTCCCCCGGAGATTCGTATTAATGACATTATAGTTTCTTTATTGCCTTGTGGAACAGCTGAAAGTGTGCTGTTAAGTTGAAAAAAAAAAATCATTGGTGGGCACTTTAAGGAGATACGAGGAAGACCGGAAATTGCTTTTCGGGCAGGGGGGCTAGGCGTGTCACTGCGTGTCACAGTCACTGCTTGCGCACGGGGCCACGCCCTGCCTACCTGTCCACCTGCACGTCAGCTCCACCCACACTGCCAGTGTTGCCGGCACGACTGCCACCTTATCAACCAAATATAAAGCTTCACTGACCACTCCCCCTTTACCCTCTGAACCCTGCCACACTCTGTCTTCCATGCTTCCAATATTTCACCGTTCATCATTGCTTACGCCTCCTCTTTTTTATGTGCGTGTGTGTCTGCTTATTCTTTATGAGCAAAATCAAAAATTAAAGTTGACCGAAACAAGACCTTTACTCCTTTGTTCCCTCATTCAGCAGTAGAGATACAACAAATCTATCTCTAAGGACAACTAACTCAACTTTTTCAACCCGAGCCCTATTTTTCTGCCTTCTACAATGTAATTTCATGAAAATATCTATTTTCTGAACTATTCCAGTTTTGAGTTTGGATTCTAGGGCCAGAACAGGGCCGTGTTATTGCTGAATGGACCCCGTTTTTCAATGTTTACACAAGACAAACAAGTTTGTGTGGATTTAGTCCAATGTATTTATTTATTATATACTGTGTTAATCTGCTGAGTAAGACATTTTTGTGGATCTTTGTTTGTCTTTTGTAAACTTTGTTAAACATAAGAAAACAGTGCCCTTCTGGTAAATGACTGCTCATGTGTAGGGTGCATCCTCAGTGACAGAAAGCAGAGAAACCGAGGGGAAAAAAAGGCTTTACACGAGTCCCTGTGCCTTATCGAGCTAAACAATCCCAGCAACCAAAATCAATACTGAAGTAATTTCAAGAAAAGATGTATTTTGTGGAAGTTTAGATCCTAAAAGTCAACACATAGGGCGTCGGTTTAAAAATACTGGAGTTGTTCTCTAACTTGACGGTAGCTGACAACAATGAGAACGTGTGGCGCTTTCAAAAACAAACAAGTATTGAAACAAGTAGTCTACGTTTTTATTTAAAAATGTGAATTTGGTGGATTTAGTTACAGCTGTAAAAAAAAAAAAAAAAAAGATACTCAAAGTGTCTTCACAACAATTGTCAAACAGCCAAAATGATTAAGAACTTGCTTGCCTCACATTCCTATGGATTTGTCAATGGTTGTTGGCCTTTCAGTCCTTGGCGTCAGTGATATCTTCCAACTCCACTGCAGCCTTTATTATTTTAACCAGTGTTGATCCCGATAAAGCCTCTCCCTTCCTGCCTCATAGAAGGTTTTATGAAGGCCAGATGAAGCATAATTAATACTAATTTGATTTAGATCCCACTGGGACTCTTTTTTTTTTCTCTTTTGCTGTTTTTTGTCACTGGCCAAAAGAGAGGCAAGCGAAAGTCATTCTCCTATCTCCGTAGTAACAAAGGCTAAGTGCCAAATCAGCCGCACTGTGGTCAAATTTAATGCCTTTGGAGGCCACTCCAGTGTCCTGCTATTATAAGGAGATTGCAAAAAATTGAATAACAAGGCTCTTAATTTGATTGATTTTTGAAAATGCTGCAACTCTCAGAGGGACGGCACCTTTCAACTGCACAAGCCTCCCGTGGGATATATAGGTATGCATGGGAGCCTACTAGTGTGTGTGAGAGACCATACGCCTGGGTGTTTCTGTTATTTTTGTCCATTTTTATATCAAAAGGTTTGGCACATATTTGCTTTTGTTACATATGCGTTACATGGCTGATTTTCTGCACATGTTTTCGCTCCTGCTGCGTTGAATATTTTCATCACGCCAGGTAAATGATGGATTTGGTTAACTGTCTCTACATATTGCTCTGCATAATACATTCTTACTAATGAGCAATAACACAGGTGTTTGAAATTAACTTCTGCTTGATTTAGAGCTCAGTAACAAAACAACTCTTGAAATGTCAACACATCTGTCGGCCACCCACACAGTTGCTTTCACTTTGTTCTTATTAGACCTCTTCTCATGGAGGCCATGGGCAGGTGAGTTTCTACTGACTGTTATTTTTGTTGCACCTATTATTAAAACTCTTAATCTTATGAGTGTCTGGACCCCACATAGTTCCCAGCAAAGATGTGTCATCCAAGTAAATGCAAACACCTGTGTGGCTGCTTGTGGAAGCCCGTCACGATCTCCTGCAGAAAGCATTTACTAACACTAACTCTTGGTGTGATTTATATGCTGTCCACAAAACTCATTTGTTTTCCAAAGGATTTCATTTGGAACATTTTGCAGGGTGGGAAGTCTGAAAAAAGAAGTGGAGCTACTGTAAAAAAGAAGCAGCTAAAGCGCTGATGTCTTTCTCTTCGACTGAGCACCAGTGTAAACACAGAGCTAGGGTTTTACAAACAGGCCACACCTGTTATCTGTCAATGGTGCCAGTTTGAACTTTGGCATTGGCACTCAGATCACAAATCTGTGCGTATTATGTGTCAGGCTGCACTGTTACTTTGTGGGACACACACCCATCTGCCATTTAGTGAAACAAAAAGGTTAGAAAAAGGTTGAACATGGAATTGTAGCGGCTGTGGTTTCTGCTAACCCTACTTAAAGGGTGGTTTTTACACATATAATCTTCTGAGTATGTGTTGGAGTATCAATTAAACACGATGTTTCAACATTGTTTGTAATCAACTGTACAACAAATGTAATTGGCTTAATGTCTAATTGAGTTTATCTTGGTAAAATGATCAGTTATTGGCGTTCAAAACCTGTGTGTACACAACCAATTGTGGTTACACACTAAAGTAAGATTTTACCATAGTAAATTTGTGAGAGAAAATGGGGACACAGAGGGAAAACCCAAACAGACATGGGGAGAACAAACAAACTCCTGACACAGACACTGACCAGCTGGCAGGCTCCTCTTGTGAGGTGACATTCATATCTGCCTCACGTGAGGCGTACTGTAATTCCTGTGGTTAACTGTCTCTTACAAACTCTTCATAATTACTTTTGAAGGAGTGTCTTCTGCTGGATCTTCTGCTGAAGTCCACACTGAAGGGTATAATCCTGCTCTTTGACAATTCTGAGCTCATTCTAATTGTACGAAACTTTGACTCGTTGACCACCATGAAAGACAGTGTAAAGCCATATCATTTATTTGAGTGTGTGTGTGTGTCACATTGAATGTTTGTTGTGCTGCATTATACTGTTCCTCAATAAATTTGGAAAAACTGGAGCAGAAAATAGTTTCTCAAAACTATATAAAAACATTTTTTTCTTACAAAATTCTATTAGAGAGATTTATGGCTGCATTGGTAACAGGACAAAAGAAAGTGTTTGACAACTAAAATGTTGTGTTTTGGAAAAACACAAATGAAAGTGGTGAAGAACGCGTTAATGTTGAAATGTATGCCCGCTGACATCATGACGAAACACTGCAGACATATGTTGTCTAATGACCCACTTTTTCGGTGTGTTTGATATAACACAAACGTTTTAGTTATCATTCTTGTTTCATCACCACTTAACTTTAATATTTAATTTACAGCCACTAAACCTGATGTACAACATACAGAATTATGACATGTTTGCTTTGTTAATGTGTAATCTTTGCTTTTACTAATCAAATTCTTTTGGTCCGAAAACATGTTTCATTAACGATACGCAACTGTTTGAGATGTTTTACTTACCTAAATTGCACTGTATATGTGGTATTTTGAGACTTATTGATATTCTTTATGGCTCCCTACATATCCTCAAGGAGAACATTAATATGGCTTTCATTGGATAAATGTATTACAATTTGATTGGCTGTCTCATGCACATTATTTAACAAGCGTATTGGCTAAGAACATAGAGAAATGCTATTGTTCCATTTCACAAATAATATTTTGCTCGCCCTCCTCTCAATCGTCCCTATTTCCAACTCACCCCAACCTTAATTCCTTCCCTCACCCTTTCCTTCTTGTTCTCTCAGGGATATTCGAGAGTATGCCAATGGGTCGGTCTGCGTGGACTGTGATGGCCAGTGTGAGCAGGCCGACGATGACTCCTTGACCTGCCACGGCCCGGTAAGCTTCTCCCATAGACGTTAGCAATGTACTTCAGAAAGACAGAAACCAGAGAACCAATGCAGACGCAGGGAGAACATGCAAACTCCACACAGAAACAAGAGTGATATTGGCATATGTGTTACATGTACTGTATTGCATTATATTAATATCACGTTTTAAGTCTCTGGCTATTTAACGATATAAGTTTATAACATGTAAGAAATGCCCATAATAAAATGTGTATATGTACATATATTCTAAATACTCGATGACATGATGATGATGACAATGATGACATTTCAATTGATTTAAATGTTGTGAACATATATGTTGATGATGATTATGATGCAATTCTATTGAAAGAACATAGCCACATATGTTTTTACCTCGTAAAAACATATATTTTATGTTTTAGGTATTCCATATATGTACATACGTATGTATATATTACATTTGTGATGGACAACTTTATAAGTCAACCAAAGTTTCTAATGTAACTATGAAATAGAACATGCACGTGCAGGTGTTTACAGTGTTTTGCCAATTGCAAATATCCAAAACACTATTGATAGCTGAGTGCCATATTTTACAAATACTTTAATATTGGACCAATATGATTGCTAAAAGCAATACAGTTACATGTTTATGTAAAACAAAGGAAGCTCAACTGGCAAAAGAGTTGCTAGGTGTGCTACTGTGTAATTTAAGTTGCTCATAATATCTCAGCCTGATGATTATGCAATAATTGGTCTTACCATAATTTTATGATACATTTGACTTTAACCATAAAACATTTGTGTATTCATTACGTTAATTAGATGCTTCATATATTTTTTTTGCTGTCACTGCTTTATCCTTATTCTTTCAGCTGCAATCCATGCTGGTGTTAATGACACTTGGGCTCAAACAAAAAATAGATATGAAAGCTTAAATCAAAGCAGTACTTTCATATCTATAATTACAAGAAGCACAAGCCTTCAGTGCTGCCATTACTCTTTTGTAGGATGATATTAGAACAAAAAAGCACAAAGAAATGGCCCTGACATTGCTCGCAGCCAACGGGAGAAGAATGTAGAGGACCCTACCAACCTTGGCATCCTTGGCAATGTCCGTTCAACCAGGCACACAGCCGCACATTTCAGAAGCACTCAAAAGTTTTGATGGAATTACAATTGGGCAGAAGGTCAGGAACATAAATGGCAGTGAGAATCTGCTCGAACTCTGAATGGCGTTTCCCTTCACAAAAAGACCAAAAGAAAAACAAAAAACAAACCATTTAACTATGTAGCCTACTAACCAATACGGGATGCACAAAAATCGAGGAAACATGATGAAATAAGCGCAATATAAGCAAATCGACACAGTCGCACAAGTATGATTCATAAGAAAATGATGACAACTCTGTGCTATTTGTGAAGACCCCTTACTAACCCTAAATCCTCAAGCTCAGTGCACACCTGGGTGTCCAACTGATGTCTTAATTGTCCCCCTCCCAAAGAGAAGTATTGAAGGCCAGAACATTGTTTGCTCACCACAATCCAAATGATTGGAGCTGCAGATATTGCGTTCCCTGTGGTCTTCCTAAAAGATGTTTAATCTCATCACTGTGTTAGCAGTCAAAGTGTGTCCCTCAGCTGTTCTTTGTTTGTACATTCTGATTATTAGAATAATTTCAGAGGTACATATGAAATCAGCATTATTCTGCATGCATTGTGTCCACGCTAGTGTATGTATTTGTTTTTGTTTCCTGTGAAACATTCAAACATTGCATTCAGGGACAGCAGCTCTTTTTCCCTCAATTTATTTAATTCATATATGTTTTGTTCTTCCAAAAGGCATCTGTACTCTTGAAAAACGTCGCACGGGCTCTGAGAGAAGCATAGAAGCTTTTAGAAATATGGCGTGGTAGCAGCTGTACATTAAAAACATGTCAGAGAAAGAAAAACCCTGACCTTCGTTTCCATCTGTCTCCCCCACGCGCTCGACACTCGCAGCCACATGAGGCCCATGACCCTCCGCTTTCTCTTAAAATGTTATCTCCGTGTTTGATAGAGGGGGATGTTTTGCGGCAGATGCATGCCAGTTGGGCCTTGTGCTGTCCTCTGTGTCTAGTCACACCTATTCTGATAGTTTGTCCAATATAGTTTAGATGAGAAGGACTTGTGGAACGAGGGGTTGTTAAAGTGTACAAGCGCTCTAAGGCCACAGTCTGTGCTTGTTGAGTTGTACGTATTTGCTCTTGCTGCAGCAGGCTCGTTGGTGTAGTTGTTCTGGCTGTCCACTTGATAACTTGCACTTGGCAGTTTCAGAATGAAATTGAAATGATAATGAAAGAAATTCTATTCTCAAAGTTCTTTTCATTTGTTGTTTTAAAATATTTTCTTTTAAAACCAGAGAAATGTAATCAATTTACTTCTGAACTGGTTGTATTTTTGGCAGGCTACAGGGATTCTATATTTAAAAAATCTTGAGGTTTATTTGAAAGTCTCTATTTGTTACATATGTGTCTTTGTTTTTTTCAAATATACATATGGTATACGTACTGTTTTTCAGCGGTCTTTTACTGTTTTATGCAGTGTTTCAGTTTGCCCAGGATGTGTGTGTGTGGTAGAGGGAGAGTGAGAGACTTGCATAATCTTCTAGTACAACCTGTTGGACCTCATTTTGGTGTCACATGTGCAGCACAAGTGCCTTACAGCAGTCGGGGTATTGCCACAGGGCCCTTTGCGATTGCATTATACAGTAGCTTACACTCAGCGCTTTGGACCTATAGTGCTCTGCAGAGAGATATTGGAGGTGTGACTGTAGCCATGAATGTATACACTTGACAAATTTTCTAATAAGCCCATTTTTGTTGAAAAACTGGGGCAATTTCTAAAACAAAATTCCCCAAAGGCAAGACTCCACTTCCTGTCAACTCAGGTCATCTCAAATATACAATTGAAAGGCCTGTCTTAACTTCCTGCAAAAAGACAAGATACGTCATTGTGACACATTGATGAAAAACATTACATTTTTAAGTATATAGTTCATCGTTGAGTCTTATTCCATGGTTGTCACATATGGGCTGTCGGCCTGAGCTAACAACCCATAGCATTAGTATTTGATGACCCAGTTTAATATTCAAGTTTAATATTTTAAATGACCTTGCCTTAATAATGTGCTCCAATAATCTCAAGTTATTTGTAAATCTCCTGTTTATGTCCCACTAAATTGGTAAACTACGTATAGCAGCTATTCTACATTTCCACATAGCACATTACCCTAATCAAAGTTTTTCTTGGCAGTTTATATTGAAATCAGGATGGTTAATAGATGAACGGTCATCTGGTATTGACTTACATGCATCATTCTCACTCAGTTCAGTGAAATCACAGAGCTTATCATCTGTCCTTGACTTAAAACTTGACAAAGCGGACAACTGCTGGGGAAGAACGTGGATATTCTGTATAATAAAAAAATAAATAAATAAATGTGATCTCAACGACATAAATTTTAACTGGCTTTTAGTAGTTAATTTTTTTTTTTTTTTTAAAAGCCACTGCATTGAATTGTTAATGGTATTTGTAGGAGCTACCATATCCATCTCCTTTTTGTTTCATTGTTCTCTGTAGCCCCTTTCCCTTCTCTACTAGTACTCTTTATCTCCAGCTCATCATTAATGCTTAACATTATTTTGCGGTACGATGGTTTCCCAAGAGTTTAAGAGTGGAGGTATATTTATGAACCCGAGAAGATAGAGAGCAGAACATGATGATTCTCTCCCTTGCATTACAGCATTCTGTAATAAGTACTAAATCCTTCCTGATGTACCTGATCATGCCTTAAAAAGCTTTTTATGTGGCTGCCTGTTAAAAGTCTCTGAAACAGTAAAGATTAATTACCAATTCTCCCGAGATGCCAGTGTGGTTTTGTGCATAAAAGGGAAGGAGGAGAGATAGAAGAGATAAATATTCATGTACACACACACATATTCAATAGCCCCACATGCCAACCACAGCACACAAGCAGACCACTCTAAATTTACAGCAGGTCGCTTTGGTCGCGACTTTGTGCGTTCCCATCAGTTTTTGGATGACACAGTACCCCTGCTGTACTCTGGACACTTTGTTTGCTCTGTCACATAATTTAGCTTGCCGAGGTGGTGATATTATTGAACATGCTCGCACGCACACGAACACACGGCCACGGGTGGGAAAGCACTCGAGCACATCAGCTACAGTCGATGAGAGCAGCAAGAGTTTCAGTTTGCATAATTAGAGCCGGCTGAATGTATGTTCATACACATGTTTGTCAGCTACAAAAGACACATGCTCTGGCATAGGAGTATGCAAGCTCACACACACACACACACACACACAGACACACAGACACACACACAGATGTACACTCATGCAAGACAGACACATCTTGAGGCTATGTATGAACAGGCACTCACACACTTTTGTCCACTTGCCAGAAGATATAGTAGTTATTTTCCTTTGATATCATCTCGTTACCTCGATCGCCCCATGTTGACCAAGAGCAGAGTTCCTGTGTGTGTTTGAAATTCGTCACGTTTGTGTTCATAGTTTAATCATGATTTGTGTTTGTGTGTCTCAGAGTAATTCAACAGTATGCTTGTTGATTTGATTTTCACTCCACAAGTTTGTGTGTGTGTGTGTGTGTGTGTGTGTGTGTGTGTGTGTTGTTTGTCAATGAGATGTTCTTCAGGCCTGTTGATGATACGAGAGGCCTGTCTGGCAGAGCTCTCCGCCTCTCTTCCTCTCCTCCCCTACCTCCTCTCCTGCCTATATTAGCTCCATAAATCCCGTTCTAGGCGGATTGTTATGGTCATTGTGTGTGCTGTGAGCGATGGTTATTATCTGCCTGCTCCGCTTGCACTGCTTTATGTGTCTCGTCTGCACTCTCCCTCCCTGCCGTCCCTTTTCTCTCTCTTATTCACACTTTATCTGGCTCACTCACTCTTGCTGCCTCTGCTTTTTTTTTTTTTTCTGGTGTTCTGCATCAACGTCCAATCTCTCTCTCCCTCCCCCTTGCTTATTATGTTATGATACTTCTTTTTTCCTCATCTCTCCTTTTGCTTCATTCACTTTCTGTCCTTAGCTCCGTGTTATCTTTCTTTCATTTGTAAGCTACGTGAATGCAGGCACAACAGTTTAATCTATGAAGCTGCTAAGAAACCTGCACTTGGCAACTTATTGATGTAGACATGTGCCTATAAATTGGTCTACATTAAACACTACAGCAGGTATCACATCCCCGAATTTGTCACACTACAAATGCATCCTTCTAACCCGACTTTGTAATGTCGGGTATAGCAGCAGTAAGTGCTCTCAACCCAAAGGAAGTCTGGACTCCAAATCTGGGAGTAAAAGCTATCACTAAGGCAACTCTAAGAGATATCAGAAAAGCAGCACTCACCAGCAATAACCGGTTGGTGCACAAAAATATGTTTGACCTTTCTAAGCTCTTAAAAAAGTTTGGTAGAAGAGTTTTTGCATTACTACCTATAACTGCACACTTGCCTAGTAGCACACTGTCTTTTTCTGTCATCAGTGTTGGGCACTACTGCAATGTTTCGTGGCATTTGGAGAAGGCTTAGTGCGACTAATGCTACAAGTCTTTCAAGATCATAATAATGAGAGTAATAAACAGCAGCAGTTAAGTGGTTTTAAAGTAGCTGCTTCCCTGATCACAGAATAGTTTTGATGTATTAGGACCCCTGAGGGGTCCTGTGGTGCATGGCACTGGGACATTGGCAGTGGATCATTTGGTTCTCGTGACATGGGGGTGGGGCTACTGTTCTGTCTGTGGTTCCATTGCATCTCATGAAGGCTCGATTGTATTAGGATCTGTAGGCCCAGTCCAAGCTTTTCGTCATGTTCCTCAAGCCATTCCTGAGTGTTTTGTTTGATGTGGTGGGACACATTTTCCTGGTGCAAGAGGGATCCTGACACAAAGCGTGGCGTTGCCATGAGGGGATGCAACGTTTCCCAGGAGAACTTTTTATTTGAGATCATCATCGCTTACCTCACTTGTCAGCAGGTTTAATATTAACTGATCCATGTATGTAAGCATATTTTTATACACATTACACAGAACTGCTCTTCATTTTGTTCGTCTGAAAAGGCTGTGTTTTTTTTTTCTAACTCCCCATAGGGCCCAGAGCACTGTGTGAAATGCCTCCATTTCAAAGATGGTCCTAATTGTGTGGACAAGTGTCCGGATGGCCTTCAGGGTGCCAACAGTTTCATCTTCAAGTATGCAGAGGCCAACAACGAATGCCATCCCTGCCACGCCAACTGCACCCAGGGGTATGTAGAGTACAAGAGATAAATGGGTAGCTTCAAATTTACATTTATGACGACAGTTTTTTGGCAGATTAGAGGTTTGTTTCACTTGTGTGTCCCTTAGAATATTTAGACTGGCAATAATCTACTCATCCTCTCAAATTCAATAGCTTAATACTAATAACTTAATAACTAATAGTTGGTCCCCCCCCCTTCCTGTTTCAAACCTATCCTGATGAAAGTATCTGACCTAAATTCAAGGGGACTGTTAACTATCGTTTCAGCAGAATTTCGGACTAAAATCTATTAGTTGCGATAAGTGGAGGGTTTCTCTTTGGTTATTTTTCAAAGGCAAACTCGCCTCTAATATGTATGAAGCACAATATTGGGTGTAGTGATATTATAAAATGAATAAATATATACTGCCAGTTTGTTAACATCGAAGCTGTTCCACAGAAGAGGCATAGGTTTACAGCCAGTCTTGGTAAACAAGTTGAATGTACATGTACTTCTAACATTGTAAGTTAATTGTAAGTAGCTATTTGTAATATAGTCAGCTTGCCATTCACAGTAACTCCTTAATCTGCAGAGATGGAATCGTTGAAAATAACAAAAAGTGAAACACGCCCAAAATTAGGTCCATTAAAGTCAAACTGATACTAACACAGTACTTCGTTTGACACCTTTAACATTAAATGCCGTCATTAAACTGCCAACTAGGTCAAATACTTGATTTCACAAATCCAAGCCACCAAAAAACAAATTACAGAGATGTGCCTGTTTCCGGAGAGACTGGTACTAACACAATATTGTTATTAAATCTTCTCATTTTCCCACTGTACCTACATTGTCTTCCATATGAATATTAAATAAAAACAACACAAATAATCAATTTTACAATCCATGTACTGCAAATATAACATTGTTGTCTAAAATCTTGCAGGAAAAGAGAGAGATACATCTCCACTGCTCACTGTAGCCACTGATCGCTCAATGTAATATTCAACGAAGGCTGGATAGGCATTTTTCGTCTTACTCCACGAAGGGTTTATGTCTCTTCCGTGAGTGTGGTTTCTGCTCTTGTGAGTGACAGTGTGAAGGTCGCTCAGACATAACAATGAAGTCGTAAATGGAAAACACCAGGCTGACACTGTGTCACAGGTATTACTTCATAGAAAACAAGCAGAGGGAAAGTACGCCAAAGGAGAGC
>KV751414.1:538594-560424 GCA_001698575.1 Mola mola
AACCGTATTTTCACAGCCAGAGTGCAATGTCTGACTGGTGACCTTCTAACTGCTGGCCACAGCGAGTGGCCATTGACCGTTTGAAGAATGTCACAGAGAATGGATTGTCCTCTGGTGTGTGTGTGTTTTTTATGTTAGAGAGAGACATTTTCCCATTCCTTACCTGTGAAGAACTTAGAAGTTAAACTATAATCAGATGGGCCAAAAAGGTGTCATTTCCAAGCGAGAGTGCCTTGCATATCTGTGTGTTTGTATGCTTATTCATAATAGTAGTGGCTACGGGCAGACAGAACATGCTACAGTCTGTTTTCAGCTTGTTTTTACTGAAGCAGGATGAGCTCATTGGCCTGTCACGGCATTTAGTAATACTGTTTCCCCCATGTAAATGTAAGAAAAAAAGATTATAGTCTGCTGTTTTTGTTATTGATTTGCTCAGTAATGAGTTTGATACAGAGTAGGGAACACAAATATGCTCAGTAGTATTGAATGTGTTTTGAAAGCCAATTGGAGCTTCTCCTATCTTCATTGTTATTACTCAGAAAATTTTAAATTTCCCCCAATTTATATTTGTTACAGAGAAAACGGTTACTTTTAGCACCGTTTAATAGATCTCTGCAAACATATAAACACCATTTTAAACACATTTTAAACAAATAAAGAATTAGCAAACCAATTTAACCAATAATTTTGTTCAAAAAAATGAGAAAATATTCTTTAAAAAATGCACAAGAAAACATAATATGAGCAACGGCTCATATTAGGCTTTTTTCTTTCCTTTTTTTTGTTTCTGGCAGGATTCTTTGCTGTTTATAGATACAGGAAATTTAAATTACACCCAAGGACGCATACATAGCATACAGTCTTAAAGGGTAATCCATTGAACAGCAGAGATATTTCATCTAAATAATAAAAAAGGCTCTAAAAATTAACATCATTTTTTTATTATTATGAAAAAACACCATTAAGATACATTTATTATTCAGGCAAATCAAGTTACACAGAGTTTTATTCGATCTCTAAAATACTCTTAAAAAGTAAAAAGTTTTGCATGGTTATTATTGTCTTTGAGACTTTACTCTAGATATAAGTGTGCAAACCCAATTACTATTTTATGTTATTTAAATGATGAAACTCTAAAGTGCAGAAGAAAATTTTGCGGCAGTCTATGTAGTATGAACCATAGCTCACAGTGATGAACCTGTATCGTGATCCCCTCACCCATAATATAAAGCTTTCCAAGAATACTTGGCGAACCGCATCACAGTGACAGCAGAAATTAATTCTGTTCAAGCTGACAGAGAGGCGTCCGACTGTGGTCTGATCTACCATGGTCCTCGACGCATCGTATGCTCTTCATTCAGTTGACCTCTCCAGCGCGTGAGCAGGGACCTGATAATAACAATCCCAAACTGTGCAAGGATTGTATTCCTCTGTCAGTGTTCAGTGGAGCTCTACACGCTGTATATCTGTCTGTTCTGAGTGCACACGGACAGCCCTCCTCTATTTATGCCTGCACAGCTCTCCGTCTCCTGATGAACTGTCATATTAGCCCACAGCCCCTGTGGTCACAATGCTGTCCATTCGTGTGTGATTAAATTTTGGATAGTTTCACACATAAATAAAGGTAGATTTTGTATTTGGTTGTGTTTTTCAACAAACTTTTTTTTTTTTGTGTGTGTGACATTGCTACATAAAAAATACTAAATGTACTTGTTTAACATTGCCTTTTGTTCTATTGACACTACAACACTTGGTGCACTACAAAGAGAGACACGTGATTTGCATCAGTCTCACAAGACTTGAGTCAAGCACAAGGCAGGCTGACAATCTTGTGAAGCTGCGAGTTTCTTTGATGCTGTTTCTGATGTAGTGCAAGCTTGCTGCTCACTTCAGGGGAAACTTCGGCCTCAAACACAATCAATGCTGCCACTGTATACAGTATGGGACACACTTATAAACGTGATAGAGGCTCTGCCAGTGCATGGAGTCTCAGAGAAATAGAAGACTACCCTTTTGAGCACAATAATATAACAGCTTATGAACATGGTACTTAAATGGTATTATGGTACATAGATACGTGTATTCTATTATTTTTCTTGCACAAATTACAAACCCATTAAGTTAATGCATTTGATGTTGTCCAATATATTAATTTCTGATATAAAATGATCAATGGTTTACAGTACGTTATACATATGAATTTTACATTTAAAAAGGGCAGGAAAAAAAAAAAAACTATTTAAATTTTTCCTTAATTCAGTTGGAGATAATATGCTATAAAGATATGTCATTATTTGATTTCAAGGATTCCCTGTACACGACTTGGTTCTCAACAGAAATAGTGCTTCCTGGGTTTGGAAGAGAATCGAGGTCAAACATTTTCTCAGAACCATCAAAGATCCCATATATATAAAATGCAAGTTCTGCTGTCGCCCACTGAGGTCAACGCTGTGTTTTAAAAATCACCATCCATCATCAACCCGTTTTCAACCACATGCCTGAGTGTTGTTCTGTCTCATTCAGGAGGCCCTGATCATGGCAAGCATGGAGCACCCCCACTTGGTGCGCCTGCTGGGCGTCTGCCTGAGTCCCACCATCCAGCTGGTCACACAGTTAATGCCTCACGGGTGCCTGCTCGACTACGTCCACGAGCACAAGGACAACATCGGATCCCAACTGTTGCTCAACTGGTGTGTCCAGATTGCCAAGGTAAAGAAGGAAAAGTTTGCTAATCACTTGTTTTCCTTGTTGTTTGGTTGCTTGTTAAAACTGACTGGTTATTTATGAACTGGCAGATTAGTAAAGCCTCGTTTTACTGTTGTTGATGGGTGATTTTGATTGCTGCTTTGTTTGCTGCCTTGACTGTTGCAACAAATATGTAAAGCAATCATAGTGGATGAATGAGAGAGTCAGGGACTCATGGAACTTTACAGCAGACCATGAATCCACCACTCTGTACTTCACACTATGACAAGTAGCAACAAAGCACAAGCAATTCCTGCAATTGAAACTTTGATAAGTCTGTTTTCACTCACCTAAATGATCTTTATGTTCCTAAAAGAAAGTGTTTTCTAATCTGAGTATCTCTCTTCTTACTGAGTTAGGAGAATGTTACTTCACTGTCTATTTAGCTAAATACTTAAAATCTCTTTCACGCCCATATCTGAGTTTCAGCTAAGAGGGGCCACATTGCTCCGAGAGTAAACACTAGAAGTCTGTGGTTATCTGTGGCTGCAAGACCCAGAGTCGAGGGACTCGATATTTGGTGATCTGTGCGTGAGTGTGTTGTTGAGTTTGGTGTGTACCCACTGTCTCAGAAAAACTGAAGTAAATAATTCAAAGCCCTCCTTGACTTTGTTCATGCAAGTGTTAAATCCAGGGATGTCAGTGCGAGGATCCCAGATTTACGAGTGCATTGTACTTGTATTTAGATATGGTTGACAATATCAACACATTGGCGAGAGATATACTTAATAATGACCTCTATCTTTTTCACACTACCTCATACCAACTCTAACTCTATAAGCTTGAAAACAATGTATTCATTACATTTTAGAGCAGGTTTACTATGCCCTATGATTTAATTAAGAAAAAAAAATGGGTAAAAGTTGAAAAAGGGGAGTGAAAATGACACAGCAATAGCAACAATCCTTGATTTCATGTCTTGGACAAACATTTCTGTTGTCACTTTTGGCTAAATCAGAGGAAGACAGCGCTCCAATGAGCTGCCACGGGAAAATATTAAACCATCGACTGAACATTGGGACACAGTCACACAGTCACAGTCATAACACAAAAATGCTTCCTTTTATGTGAAAGGCAATCAGAGCATGCATTAAATCTTGCCACGCTGACAGTGCATGCTGTGTAACGCAAACACTTTCACAGTATGAAATTAATCACACAAATTACTTAGTAGAATAAGGATGTAGATCAGCTACATACACACGAATAAATATATGCATGCTGTGATCCACTGTCAACATGTGGAGATGCATAATTCATAAAGGGTAGATGTGATGATGTATTATTTACTGCTGTTATTATGTGTCTCAAGCATGTACTGTTTTCACTCACTGGCTGCATCTCCTAGGGATTCGAATAGCTGTCAGGGTCTTCACCTAATTTGGTGCCTACAAATGGGTTCATGCCCACAAAAAAACCTGAAGGTCTACACAATGCAATTACCTTAAAGGCGAATTGGGCCATTGGTACTGTCAATGTCGCCCCATCTGGGGCTCGTAGTGATTTAACCCAGACTTGAGTCAAACGTCAGACTGTTTCAATATTCCTCTCATTGTTGTATACATCAGGGTCTTGTGGGACTCTCAAGGACCATACAAGTGACAGGGCTCCAATCTCTGAGGCAACATCCTTGCGGTCCTCCCGTTCCACCATAACTGCTCACAGTCTTAGATTAATAATGGATTGATCCACCATGAGAGCCATACTAATGAGTGGAGTCATTAGAGCTACTACACATGCAGGGGGCTGATGCCATTTTTTTTCCTTTTCATTAGGATGTATTTTTCTCACCCTGTTTTATCTCTCTATGTCCCCCAACTATATCATGTTCTCCCTATTATGTCAGCTTGCTTTTTAAATCTCCCTCTAGTCATCGCCATTGGTCCTCTTGTTCATTTATATACAGGCTACTGGTACCATATCAGAGGTTTGACTGTTTATCTTCATGTCATATACAATATAGAGTATCTTGTTCAAAGAGCTTTTCACAAGGGCTATGATTTTGTTTTTATCTTTTCTTTATCCTAAATTCTAAATTCACATGTCAGTCTGGTGTTTCGTTTTAATATTTTACTACAGTGAAATTTAATTATTGTTTTTATCTATTGATAAAGGTCAGTGGAATAATATGAAAAACTATTCTCTATCTAATAATTTTTTAAAAAAGAAAGTCCAGAATAGCCGGATCACCAGCAAAATCTAATCAGTTGTTCCTTAGGCTCTTTGCCACTTCTCTCTAAAATGTCAACAAAATCCATCTGTAACTTTTTGAAGTAGCCTGTTCACAAACAAATTAATAGTAATCAAAATAGCTGTAATGTTCTAATGTATTTCTGGACTGTGCATCTATTGAGGATGCGCACCTGTGCTTCCAATATCTTAAATGTCACATAAAAGACAACAAAGAAGACTTGAGAAACGTAAACTCTGTATCCCATCTTTGACCACAATGTGAGTTGAAAAGGCATAATGGTGCTGTCCAATGATCAAGACTTTTAATATTGAATGCAGTATACTTCCAAACTGCATTAAATGCACTGAAGAAACATCCTTGGGTCATCAACAACACCTACCAAGTTTGAAGTGAATACATTTAGTTACTGCAAGGTTATTTTTTGCAAATTAAGGAATGGTAATGGGATTGGACGTACTGTATTTCCTCTGGAAAGAGAACATCGAACACAACATTAATTTCAAAGCAAAACAGTGACCAATCTTGTCACATGAATTTACAGGATAATATTGTTTACTGTTTGAAAAAGAATTTTAAAGACATGCTTTCCCATGTTCAAGGGTTCACAATAAATTACTATCTACTTGCCATACAAATCCAATCTAAGAATAGCATCCAGAATGAACAACATCTAACTGTTGGAGACAGCCTGCAACTACTAAATATCATTTTCAGTTGTAGGCTTATAGCTACTTTTCAGCATTTTGCAGATAAGCCCTTGAATCATTTTCACTCTTGTAGCTGTGATCATTTCTAGTCACTAGGCCTTCACCCTTTCACAAAATTCACCTGATCATAACTCCAGTCAACATTTTTGTGATGACCTGGCTAATCTTTACCCTGGTGGCATTATAATGACACATGGATGTGTATGTTTTTGACTAGATGATTAGTCAAATAGGAGACATTAAATCGTAAAGACCTGGTTCTCTCTTGAATTGTAACAATAGCGTAGTATCACGTTTAGTTGTGATTACTAGTGCCAGTGCTACAGCGTAGGTTTACACCTTTCTAACACACACAAAAGCAAAAAAATCCTCTTCATCCTCTTCATAGCTGTGACATTGGATATGCTAATTCAAGAACTAGAAACCTGTTCACCCCGGGGCTCTTTTTTTCCCATTGTATAGCTATCAGCAACACACTTAAGTTTCCCTTGAACACCATCATCAAGTCATAATGTCAGACATGAGCCACTTTAATTCCTTTAACCTTTATTGAATCAATACTAATATATCAGGGCATTTAGTTGTTAAATTCGATGCAGTTAATTGTAATAGGAGTGTTTTATAGTCAACTGAGCTGAAAGCAGATAATCATTGTAGCTTTAGCGAAGATGTGAGTTGAAGTGAGGCACAGTGTGACAAACAAAAAGGAAAAAAACGGCAGAATCAGTCTCTGAAATTTAGCATGCTTGCCTTTCATTCTGGTATGAAAATGGGATTCATGCAGTAAGGCACAGTACCGATAAACACCCTGTTAAAAAATGAGACTATTTGGTACATCTACAGGAATTCTTTTGAACCAGTAGAAGAGACACCAAAAGAGTCAGAAGGGAAATCGTGTCAGCAGCGGCGCTAATATAGTGATGATTTCAATTGCGTGTCATTTCCTGGTTAAATATTTAGTGTGAGCCTAACATACTTACTTCCTTTGAAGGTGAACTTGGTCTCCCACTACCTGCGAGACTCGTCTTTGAATGACGCACCATAACTGCATCAAATACAACGCCAGTTCTTACGCAGCCTCAGTTGAATGGTATAGGAAATATCTCATTTATAACATTCAAAATTGCTTTGGCCAGATTATTCAGTAAATCTCAACTACTTCCTTCTGCAACACTTTGATCACACATTTTCTGACTTTGATTGAATCCAAATCAGTTAATATGTGCACGTGGTTTGGTTTCCTACTGGGACCCAATCTGGTATAAACACCTTTTCAGGACCAGTGTTTCTTGTGGGGAAAAAAGACTAAGACTGATGTGACAAAATGCCATTTCTGACGTCCCAGTTTGGGTTAGGGTCTATGGAATAAATGGAGGTTAGTCTGACATTAGAGTTGGGCTGGGATTGGTGAGGGTTAGGGCAAGGGTTAGCTTAGGCTATTAAAAATGAATAATAGTCAAGGCTACAAGGCTGCCAATAGGTGTGGAAAACGGTGCATGTGTGTGACAGGGTCATTTCTCTGTGTAAACCAGACTAAGCAAACATGCCACTCTCCAACTCATTACATACATCCCCGGGGTTCCAATGAGAACTCACTCCACTCTTTTTTCCATCCCCGTCTGTCCCTTGTCCCTCTCCTGTCTGCTGATTTGTATTCCAATATGTAATTCTGATTTGTGCTAACATTGTCCAACTATTCTCATGCCATTATAAAAGCAGGGTTGACTCACCATATTCAGACCATTGTATGAAGCCACCCAAGGGCTGACTGGAACTTTTTCCGTGTTTCCACTCTCCAAACTTTCCCATTTGTATGAGCATCCTCTGCCACCGGTACCTGTTAATGCTGAAAAGTGAACAGAGATTTCTCTTGCGCTGTAAACCAGGTATTCCATGCTCATTTGATGATCGATGTCACTCCATGAGTAAAATATTCTACATGTAAAACTCTCCATAATAAAGGTGCTATTTTTCGAGGATTGCAACTAGCTCAGGGCAACTAGTGTCTGCAGTTGAATCAATGTGATTACACTGATAAATTTAATCACCGCAAGGTTGTTTTTTTCAATTTAAGGAATGGCAGTGGGATTGGACATACTGTATTTCCCCTGTATATATACACACAGTATACATTTCAAAGAGAAACAGTGAACAATTTTGTCACATGAATTTACAGCATGATCTCGTTTACTGCTTGAAAAGCAATTTTGAAGAAATGCTTGGATTAGTGCTGTTCTTGTCCACGTCATCATTAAACTGCATTCAGCAAATAGCATGCTTGCTCCAAGAGCCCATGTTAGCACACAGAGCCAGACGCAGATCACAGGCATCAAGCCTTTGACAGCGCCATACCTCAGAAATGTCAATAAGTGTCCGTCTATCTCCCTACCCCCTATCTAGCTGTCTCCCTCATTTAATTCCCAGTGTAATTAATTCTAAAGCTTTTTTTGCGGTGGTCTTTCATGTCTGCATAACTGAAATAAGTGTATGAATCAGTGTGAGCGGCCAGAATACCTGTCTTCCAAAGGCAAATATCAACCTGAAAGGCTGTTTGATTTGAGAGCAGCTCATACAGCTCGTACATGTTTTCATCACTTGCAGTCCTCAGTTCTCAGTTTTTTGGGTGTTTTTTTTTCCCGTTAGTGATGTTGAAGTACAATGTACTCTATCCCCAATAACTTGTTGTTGTCAGGCAACCTTTGATAAAAACAAATGACAAGCTAAAAAGCAAACACCTCCTTCCATACTGTATGTAGGTTGTACTGTTGTACTGGTACAACAAAGCATGACTCAGGCTGTAGCTGTTTCATTTTCACGTATAGATGCTTTGGTTTTACATTCAGACCAGGACAGTCTCTCAAATCTGTATTTGATGACTCAGTATTGAGACTAAGCATTCAACTATATTTCTCCAGAATTACACTTTTTAACTGATGTTTTCTGTTGATTTCTTTAGTTTCTGGTTTTATCTTGATTTAATTATAAAGAATTTTGTTTGAAATGTAAAGTAAGGACTAAATATTATACTTACCAGTAGTGATGCGGATATTGGACCCGTCCAGTTACTTTCCGACCCTCTGCCACAGTCGTGGGGAGATGACTGCAGATACAGTCAGCCAAGACTCTGCAGGTTGGGTGTGTCTGCCCTCAGAGATACTGCAGGGTGAGAGTCTCAGACCCCCAGAAGAAGCTTAGACTTAAACTGCTGTTCCAACATACAATAATAAATTGTACGATGGACGATGCCTCTTGGAAAATTCTGCCCCTTGATGCATTGCTAGGCACATCCAGCTTAGAAGAGAATGTGAGGCAGAACAGTGGAGGGATCCCATCTGGACCCGGAACTATTTGAAATTCCCCAGGTAGAGCTGGAGCAGTTGGCTGGAGTGACGGCAAAGATACATCTGTGTGCTGCCAACAGGTCCTGGTGGTCACAGTGGCAGCAAAGTGACCCACATAAGAGGGTGAACAGATGAGTAGATGAGGGGCCACATTGCTCCGTCATGATAAATACATTCTTCTACTTCCTGTGTCTGTGTTTTTTATCACTCTCAAGTACACACATGCACATACATGCACACACAAGTAGCAGTGATGTAGTTTTAACAGCATTAGGCTGAACCATTATTGATGTAGCTAGGTGGGGCAGTTGGAGACATAGATGACTGAAGGCAGTCCACACAACAGATGACGTTAGCTGTTCAGTTACACATGTCTACACACACACACACACACACACACACACACACACACACACACAGATACACGCACTCACGTAAATGGAGAGTTGACCATTAACACCTTCCACATCTCATGGTACGATTTGATGATGAGCACCAGCCACATATCATTATACTTTCAAACGAACAAGCAAGCAACACCCATACAGACATTCTCTGATTTACAAGATACGTACTGTGTGTATTCAGTTTGTCTTTTATTTACCATTCATCATTCTCTTGACAGAAATGCAACAATGTATGGGTGTGTATCTTAATGTGGTTAATTCAAGCTGATATACAGTACATGTGCGCCCTTTACCGATCATTATTGAACAAGTTCACCCTCTGATTATATATTTCCCTGAGGAAGCAGAAAGACCAATACTCACATTGCTGTTATGTGTATTGTCGGCTGTAGAAGTGGATTCTCTCAACAAGTTCATTTGAAAAAAGCTGCTGGATCAAGAGACCGCAGAGGCACAAAAAAAACGTTTGAACTCTATAAATGAAATGTGTCACTTCACACTGTTGTAATTATTATCGATTGCTCTCAGTATCATTGTAACATCAAGGTGAAGAACAAGAGCCTGCTTCAGTCATTGGCAAGCCTTTCTTTTGGCTCTTTTTCTTTTCTGCAGTGCACAGCTGTATCAGGCAGAAACATTTGTTGTGGTTTCTATCACAACTGTTATAGAAATGCAGGGAAACATTTCAGGATCGACAACAAAATAAAGTATTCTTCTATCGCCATCATGAAATTCAACTCGTCACATCTTGGCTGCTCAATTTCAGCTTGCATGTTGTGCCTCTATTTTGAGTTTTGAAAAAAAATGATTACCTGCTTTTGGGAAGTGTTGCAGGTGTTCGACAGTTTTATGATTTACCGCCTTTGGTTATTGATTTGGCAAAATACTGAAACAAAATACAAGGCACATTAAATGTGTTTTCTTGATACTTTTAAATGCTTGAGATTGCCCATATTCAGTAATTTACCAGCATTTTGCTATTTTTCTTTGCATCTCTATGGTTGAAGATGGAATAAAAAAATGTAATTGAATGTGGTCATTTTCACCCTAAGCAACTGTCCACTTGTTGAGTTTTGTTACATGATCAAGTCTCCGATATGTCAATATATCTCCAATGCTGCATCTTTGTTTGATCGCAGTTTTGTTACACTTCCCTCTGCTGGACTCCTGCTGTCCTCCAGCCATGGTCAGACTTTTGTTCACTGTAGATAGCAGAAGAAGGCTCTGTCTTTGCTTGTAGAACAAGGGTTACAATGTGTAACCTATCTTATCAGTGCTGTCATGATTCTTACAAAAAAAAAAAAAAAAAAAAGTTCTGAAACCCTAAAGGGTCGTCGGAGATGTAGTTGTAGCTAATATGTTTTTATGTCTTTATGACTGTATGACTGAATAAATTGTAAACATGCGTCTGTATGTTGGTAGTTTATAGCGAGTGTGTGCTCAGGGCGCCGGTGGGTAGCTTGTCATGTCCTCACCGTGTAGGATGAGGGCCAATGCTGCAATAGGTTGGACACACTTCATTTTCAATTAGTCGCCTGCCACCGTAGCTGCCTCATCGCCAGCCTCTTTGGATCTGACTCAATTTGTGTGTGTGTATGTGTATGTGAGTGAGTGTGAGTGTGTGTGTGTGTGTTTTTGCAAATGAGACAGTGAGTGTGTGTGAAGTGGATATTAGGAATTGTTCATAGGTGTGCATGCATGGGTTTGCATGATTGTTGTGTAGTAATGGTTGGAGGGTCCTTGCTTTACTGTGTGTGTGACACACCCACCCTTCTCCTAGGGACCAAGTGCCAAACTCTGCATCTCACCATACCTTTAATTGAAGGACCTGAGGGTGAAATCAAACCAGCAGACACTTTGTGGGGTTTGGACTGCCTGCTGTTGCATTCGATCTACATACAGCACTATGGCTTATAGTGTCGCGTTTCAAATTTAGACACTTGAATTTGCCTTTCAAACAATCGGGAGTGACAATGTGTTTTTTAGGTGTTCCAGTGAAGTGGACACTGGTTCACTTCCTGATAAATTTAACACTAACGTTACACTTTCGGAAGTTTTCAATGACTTTAATATCCCAAAATTATATGATTTTTTTTTTTTTTTTTAATTTCTCTTTTTATTTCTAACCACATAATAGACAAAAAAGTAGACCGTAGATGCAACGTTGCCCAGCCACAACCTCACATTTCCAACAACAGATTCCTCCTGTTGGGTCAATTCTGTAACAGATTTTGTACCATATTTCAGAAGAAAAGTTGCACATTAAAGATGAATTAAAGCTTTATTAAACTCTCTAATGCTCTGAAATTAAGCCAGTTTTCACAGGTTATCATTATATTTTAAGACAAGAAAATTCTAAGTATAAATTTAACATAATCTCTTCATTAGTTACACAAAACTCATGTGCATTAAACTTTGTTTACCATGTTATTGTGGCAGGGCATTTTAGTGCATCTTGTTTTTGTAATTGAAACAGTCCTGGAACCACAACTTGATGGATTTCTTATCCGCTAGAACCTATTTGTCACCAAACACACATTGGTATGAAGCCCAAACTGTGTTTAGTACATAAACCATTAGTTAAATTAAAGGAAATCTTTTTGGATACTGCAATAATGCAGTTACAAAGATGAGTGAGACTAAATGAGTGGAAAAAAAGCAATCAAAGTCAACGACAACTAACATGCCATTAAACCTTTCAGTGATCACAACCTCACAGTGTTTTGGTTCACTGCAGTTAGCAATAAAATTCTTAACGGGTGTGAACTCATGATGTAGCTGCTGTTATGCAGGATAGGTTCTGTGCTTATGTATGCAAACTGGGTCCATCTGTTATTTTCACTGGTTCCTGACTCATACTGATGGCAATGTGCTATTTTTTTGCAGGCCATGTAATTGCAAAATAATGCCTTTTGTACCCACGGTGTGCAGTTCACTTAGTGTTGAGCAGTTTTGGGAATATTGAAAGGTGGCAGGTGACAAGATGTAAATCTGCCGCCTGAGCTGGTATTTGATTAATTAAATTCCCAATTGGATGTTCCGAAAATTAAAAGATCTAGTAAACTATGCTTGTATGTTTTGTCTGCATGCTGCATGGTTTACTTTTTGACAGCTTACCATTGTTGAGTGATGTGTTTTTCTATCATAGCCACAGTGTTGGACATTGATGCATTCCTGTCATTTCATAATGATAATTTAGAGCTATTAGTTGAATGTCTGTGCAGTTTGATTTACATTAAAATGCTGTAGCACCATGATAAAGAACATAACCTACATGCTGACTTTGTCTTGGATGCAAATACATGCATGCTTATCTCAATGGAACCATGTAAGCGTACAAATGTGTTTTTGAGTTGAATTATTTTGATTTTTACCTTCCTTGTTCCTAACCAGGACTGCGCCTCTGTGCCTGTGGACCCAACTCAAGCAGATTTATCCGAACACCTCTGAAAAACAGGAACAGGCATAATTTAAAAGTTTAAGTCCCTTTTCAAAGTGTAAGATGCCATGTGTTATTGTGACAGCTCGGTGAGGTTTTGAGGTGTCGTCAATATCATCTGAGAAGCAAATGAAAGCAAATTATA
Organism: Mola mola; assembly: GCA_001698575.1. Lineage (NCBI taxonomy): Eukaryota > Metazoa > Chordata > Actinopteri > Tetraodontiformes > Molidae > Mola > Mola mola. The sequence goes on from KV751414.1 coordinate 551,573, forward strand.
AAGAACCTGTCTTGCTCATTTGTCCTGACCGGGGTTCAGGGTTTGGCATTGTTAACGCTGTTATCATGGCCACGACAGAATCCTCCCTTTACAATACTGCTTTTGTTAAGACTCATCAGTGGGATGCGGGCAAACGAGAGCTGGATCTTACAGCATCTTAAACACTCACACACAGTGACACAAAGCTCAGAAGCGATAGCCTGCACTTCTCGGCTCTCCAAGGCTCACTCGCAGCCATGCAAACATGCAGACTACATTTACTCACACACCTTTTGGACAGATAAGAGATACCGTATGTATTATTTACTGAAACTACAGGGGACAAGGTAGATTCGGAATGCGTTTCCCTAAAACACACTCTGAAGGAGAGAGTGAGGTGAGGAATGGAAAATGTAACACTGCTCATATTTCTTTTACTTTCTTTTAACCATTCATGCGTGTAAGACTGTGGGCGCGTTAGGTTTGTGGTTTGTCCAAGTCCATCCATCCATCCGTCCCATTCTTGTAAAAATGATATCTCTGAAACTCTTCAAAATTTAACATTTACGTAAAACATTTACTTTGGCTCTGGAATAAACGTATTCGATTTTGGTGGTCAGCAGTCAAAGGTTGTGAACGTGATATCACAGGGACACTGAGAGGGAATTTCTTCAAATTTGGCACAAATGCCTTCTTGAACCCAAAGATGACCTTATTAGATTTTGGTGAAATTGGTGAGACGCCAATGTTCACAATAACTGTATTGATTGTATAAATCGAATGTGCTGCTGGATTGAACATGTGTGTAAAGAATCCATGTTCCGGAATTTAGAGCTTCTTTGCGGCAGCATCCATATTAAAAACATTGTTGTTCACCACAAACTCTTTGACTTTGCTGAAGCCTCAGGTGATCGTCTCTGGAGAAAAGCAGTAAATGACATATTTGCTATTTAGTTGTGTGGATATTTTTTGGGCTTACTTTTCTTTTTTCTTTGATATCTGTCTCTTCACTGAGAACACTTTTAATTGGACCCCTCTACAGACGAAAAAGTGAAAAATATTGACAACATGCTCTGTTTGGAACTGTTGGATTTTTTGGAGATTTGACCCACCAAAACAAAATTTAAAACCTTCCATTTTTATTTACAGTAGTTGAAGGCAGAAGCGCTATCTCAAAATAAAAATTTCAGTATCTTTTTGGCAAGATATGCTCAGGGAGAGAATGTTTATCTGTAATTTGGTTTATCTCTAATTAACCACCGTTCAATGAAGGGTAGTTAAAAATGAGAGACAATGTTATGAGCCTACATCAATCATGCCATTAAATATATACTTTTCTTTTTTTTAAATGTAAAAAATAACCGTATCAGTCAGGAAAGTCACAGTTTCTTGTAAAGATCATGAAGTACCATTTGGAGCTTGTCAATACATCTGACATCTTGCAGTTGAAAAATATTTAAAAGAGGTAAGTGCTTCTTTAATAATGACCATATTGTTTACTGCAGCTCTGTGAAAACAGACAAAGATGGTTCTGTTAGCTTTCCATAGTGTCTAATTCATGGCACAATTCAAATCAGAACATATTTCTATGTATTTTTTATTTACTTTATTTATTTTTTAATTGTTGTTGTTTGTTTGATTGTTTTGCTTAAATAAGGTCTCGTGGAGGTCCATTGGAGGGACTTTTCTAGAATCTTTGTGGGACATTATAGCATTTAGTGTCAGCATTCGTGTGTAAGATATGGTGTTATTATTTGTGAAAATCACGTTTGAACTCCACCAATAAACACTCACTCTGCTTCTCCCTTGAACACCCTCTCAATTTCAAAGCTGCCAGCCTCACAAAAGATCAATCATAGATCACAGTTAATGTCTCCCATTACAGCATCCTGTGATTACCCTTTTATTATCCCGCTAATTATCACTATCATCATTATTATCATTTCTTTGGTACAGTTCATTACTCCAGATGGTCTAATGTTCTGAGAGGCAGTTATTTCATTTGTATATGTTTCTCCTCTGATATGAGCTGGCAAGGTTCACGAGCCCCTTCACCAATTACCCGGCTGGCCTGACATCCTCAGGCAAAACTACAGTACACATAACATTAAGGAAAAGGGAGCACTTGATACAGCAGACTGACTGAAGTGTAAAAACGTCTCGATTCATAAAGTTATGGTTATGGTTTGAGTCTTTTGGTTATCTTAACATCACAACTGCTCATGTATGGCATAGGCAATAAAAGAAAACATTTCATTTACTTAATTTCTTTTTAAATATTTTTGATTAATTCAAAACATCATTCTGACACAGCTCACAATGCCAAACAGTGCAGATTTACACAGGAGGATATTCTTCACGTTCAGCTGTTGTGTTTCAACATCGGTTTGCCACTTCATTGCTCATGTCAATTACATCACAGCTGCCAGCCTGTCCAAGTCTTATCTAAATGGAAGTTTGCGACTACAAGGCAGTCTCTGCTTAAACACGAAGAAGCGCACACATTTAAGGTCCATCCTGTCGGCAACATTACAGATCAAATCCTTTGATTTGATCTGGTGATAGAAGGCATCACCAGATTCGGTACTTGTGAGGTGTCTCAGCGGTGTGTTTTAACACAACCATCCTTATGCAAACAGCCTGAGGCTATCTCTACTCATCTCCCTCACTGGAAAGCAAACAGTCTGGGCCGCCTGCAGCCCAACACAAGCAGGCGCTTGGCTTACTAAATAGGGGTACAGTCCCATTTTGGTTTAGGAGGAGAACTTGAACGTGTCCTTTGAAGAGCTGCTCTCTCCTGCGATCATCGGCGTTAGTCAGGAGCTGTCTCATAACTGCAACATTGGCACAAGCTGTACCAATGTGATTAAGGACGGAAAGAATGTCAAATCACAATGCCGCTCACAAAACGTTGTTTCTTTCAGCAAATGTCAATACACTTAAGGTTAGATTGAAAACCATGCATTTGAGGAGATAAAATGGATAAATGCAGATTTTATTTACTAGTTATTTACTATTATCATTAATCTTTTTATTATCATTGTTGCATTTTAGATATAACACATTAATGTTTGAAATAATTTCGTAAGACATTCATAGTTTGTTTACCCCCATACTTGGAAAGTTTCAGTTCACGTTCAGTGTTCAGAAACTCTCTGAAGCTCTGAAATTTAGACATAAGATGATACAGTAATTAGGCAAACTCAAAAACACCAAGAAAGGCAATGGTACATCAAGAAAGTATTTTTCTCATTAACAGACTACTCCTGATTGTTTAAATACCAGTTTCACACCCAGTTTAAATCCCATTTGCACTCTTCGGCCGTACTAAGAGAAGCTCAATTGCTTTGTTAAATCATTATAAATCATGAGAAAAGCAAAATAAAACCAAAACTGTCCTTTTTTGTCACGTCGTCTTTGTTTAGCCTGCTGTGTCTTGCCAGTAATTGTCCTCAGTGTAAATCACCTCTGTGCTGTACCTCCTGTTCTCCTACCGGGCTCCACCGGTACAGAGGTTGGCTGCAGACTGATGCCCGCGGTAGCTCCCTTTGTAGCTCAAGGTTGCAGTGTAGGAAGGCTTCAGTGAGTAGGATGCCCATAGCTCAAATGATTACAAAGTTAGCAGGTACAACTAGAAAACACTGCACATCTAAAAGCACCTAACTTACAGGAGACAGTATAAAGCAGTAGCTGTTGGCTACTCTGGTTGCATAGTGCCTACTGTTTTTTTGGAGGTACCTTTAAGTTATGGCTATATTTAACAAATTACCCCTTTAGAGAAGCAGAGGCCATATTTCCTATAGCAATGTCAAACAGAATCTGCAATAAATACTGATTCATATTTCTGATACAAAGGCATAAATATCCTTAAGAGGCATATTTGTTGCGTAGCATTCCATTCAAGTGGAACAGATCGCTTCACTATAGTAAATCACAAAACAAAAAAAAAAAAAGTGGAAGTGGTGAGACCCAGAATTCTCGGGACAGGAGAAGAGGAGGATAATGAAAACACATTTACTGTTGACCAAAACAAGAGCTGATTGAATATAGGACTCTTCTTACTCCTGTTTTTGACTTTTTGGAAAATCTTTTTTGGTTCTGATTCGCCTATGAGAGGTTGGTAGACCCTGCCGCAGGCTGTGTGCTTGTTTGTGTGTGTATTTTACACTGCATACTATGTTCTGTATGAATGTGTGCCCTGTTATATGTAAATATAAAGGGAATATTATGGAATATGTTTAATTGTTTGATTTAATTAAGCAGTGTTATTTGATGTATAGTTTCCTTTGAGTTTGTTGGAAAATACAAAACAGTCTATATTGAAAATTGCACACACAAGCATTTCCTAATTGTACTCAGTCAAATAAATGAATGGCTTATCAAGTGTGAATTACATACACACATATTTATTTTCATTGTTTTCTGTTTGATGCAAAATAATCCACTCAAATCACAGTTACACATTTGCATGAGTGTGCAAACATTTTACAACAGTCTGTCAACAAATCAATTAATCAACCATTCACAAAATACATTTTAGTGCCTTGCAAAAATGTTACATAAGTTTTGTTTGATGCCTGTAATTATAACACGTCTGTAATTGCAAATTGCTTTAGCTGGTTGCATACTTCCATGTATCCACCAAGTGAAACCAATAGCAGGATACCACACTTCATTAAAACAGACTGTGTCAATTTCAGGGCTTTGAATACACACGCACATAAATACTCATACTCAACACACACGAAATATGTAAGCTATTACACAATAAGAACAATTTTGAGGGGCTTTGATTTAAATGAAGGCCTTGGATTTATTATAATAGCCTTCAGCATGTCATTGTGTAACTACTCCAGCAGATACTTGGTTGAATCTGCTTTAATTAGTGGGACTCGGCTCAGTCTGTTGTGATTTACTGTTTATGCTAATTATAGACGACTTGTAATTAGAGTTAGCAATAAGAATTCTCAAATGAAGCGGGTCTGTGCCAGAGAGTTGATCGTGCGGCTGCAGCTCTTTGGCTGCCGATCATGGCTGGCCGATCATATGGTCCAGGATGGCAAATTTACCACTGACTTTCTTTTTTTTTTCTTTTTTTTTGAGGGCGGGGGGTTTGCTGTGTGGCCAAGAGAGAAGAAGAGAGACAGAGTCAGAATACAAAAGAAAGAGCAAGACAGAGATGGCTGGTGATACATTAAAGCATGCCAATACATTAACATACCCATCTGGTGTCTCATATTTCTTACACTCCTGCTCACCTCATTGGCCCTTGTTGCCCTTATCATGGGACCTGAGTGGCCCCCTCAAGCACAAGGTCATGTTGTTGGCATTTGTTATGAATGCGCCACCTGATCCCGAAGGTGCCTGTTGGGGTCTGGCCCACAAGCTTGCTGGCATTGTGACAGTGGCAAACTGGCAGAAAGCAAGGCTGGACTGCACAATCTAGGTCACACATACATGCAAACACACACAAAGTAATATCCCTTTGTTCCAGGCTTCGTTCATCCCCTGTTCCCTGTCTGTTCTGGTCTCTCTTAACCACAACACTATCAGGATATAAACTGAAAACAACAATCATTTTTGCCTCAAAGCCAGGTGACTCCCAACAGTGCAACACCATGCGATTTGGCCATTACCTCATGAAAGAGAAGCAAACAGATTAATACCCAGTTAGTATTCAATATTGAAAACCTGTATTAAAGCAAGAGAAGGGATCAACCAAAAGTTACAGCCTCAGAATATGAAGAATTTGTGTAATTTATTGAGTTAACCTTCTAAACCTTATAGTCTGGGTAAACCGAGCTGCGTAATGCTTAATCTGTATAATAGAGAGCAAAAAATTCAAGCTTTATCTAAAATTAAAATCAGTGGAAAACGCAGGCCCATTGTTACCTTTAAGCAGATGAGTTGTGACATGTATCTCTTCATTCATCACACTGACCAAATAATATTGGCTTGTCAACCTGGATTTGGAGGTTTTATTTAGGTGCTGCAACAATTCAATTATGGGTACTGATACCCATGTGCCCATTATTCATTTATTCTCTAAATATTTATCAGTTTTTTTGTTGTTATTGTTGTTGCTATAAAAAAAAATGCCCCCAACATATCACCTTAGACTGAGGGTTTTTTTTTTTCATTTATTTATTCAGCCAAATATTCATGCCAGGGGGCACACTGCTCTGTTTCCCTGCGTGAACTTTGACGCAACCGCTCCAAATGCTGCATCGTTTTCATGATATTGCAGTGAAAATTACCCTTGAGGGTTTCGGTGACTTCTCTTATACTTTAGTGAACTGAAGTCCCTGCGGAGAAAGTTGCTGAAATGGGCCCTTTCCCCAACCATTCTCTAGTCTTTCATTTCCATCTATCTATATCTATCATATACTGTTAGTCCTCTGCCCACCTCTGCCGCAACCCTTCTCCTTACCTTCAAATGTATATCATATAATGTACATATATAGACACAGTGCACTTCCATAGTTTCAAACTACCCCTAGGTGAAGGAAAAAGATAGTTAAAGGGCTAAAACAATATGGAAATAATTGTGTAGATGCAGATGGAACTGATTCTGTCAATGTTCCAGTGCACTCTTGTTTTAGAAAAGGCCATGAATGATCATGTTACATTTAACCAAGTGGCAGCCCTGAAGAAAACACAACCAAGAATCTTGGACGTGTGTTAGAAATATTACCTCATAACTCCAAGGACAGTTCTCGAGCTTGATTTGCCAGGGGCGGGGGGGAGTCTGCAGCAGCACAATATCCAGGTTAAATATGAGCACTATTCTGTATGCTTCTGCAAACCAGAGATATGTTTGTATATGTTTAAACCTTAAACTTCTTTTATATCAAAACTGCAGTACATGAGATGGTACTGTACTTTTGGTTTGTACTGTAGGTGGGGCCAATCACCAAACCAAAGTCTCCGTAAATGACATCTGGGCATAAGAATCAACAATCCACTGTCTTGACTGACTTATTATTTCCTGTTTTGAAAACGCTGTGTGCACACTTCGTTAGATTTAGGCAAAGATGTTTTAGCATAAAATGCCTTTATAGACACACAAATATAGAACTAAAGTCTTCTTCAAAATATCCAGGTTGCATCAGAAAATATCTTGTCATCTATTTGTAAAAATGTTAAAATGGTTTTGTTGCCACAGAGATGTCTGCAAAATGTCGGTTGAAAAAGTTTCCAGCAGAGATCTTGCTTGGCAGCCACCTCTCTAAGGTTGAAAGCCCCATAAGAGTCACATAATCTGAACAAAATATAATGCATATTGTGGAAACGTTGATATGATATTTAGGAATCAAACTTAGTCGATTTGTAGACGCAAAATGCCAAATTGAATATTAAAGAAGGGGCTCAGTGTAGACATTAAGGTGATATTAAGGTTTATCAATATTCTGCTCTATCTGTAAAGAGTTCTCAAAAAATTGTTCACCCTGTGTGACCTTAAGCAAAAATTCATTTATCCTAATTTTAGATGAAACGTTATGGAATCTGTATCTATAAAGTACACACTATTACATCCTTTCCTCCTGTAGCCAGAATGTAAGATTTTAATGTTCCAAAAATGTACATTTTAACAGAATGTGAAGAAATAGCAGTGTTTAACAGAGATTTTAGCCTGTCAGTGACCACATGGGCCAGCTGTACATCATGGAGGTAAGTAAAGTAAGTCAATCAAAAAGAAAGAAAAGAAAAAAAAAGATTCCCTACGGATGTAGCCCTCATGTCTGATCTCAACAAAGAAATTAGCATGTGTGGCTATCCAGATGTTGACAGGGCATTGAAGAGCTACCGACCGGAGACCTCAGAAAGTCTGTGACCATTAGGCTATAGGTCACATAGGATCAGAAGGTGCACAGGCTGAAGGAGTTCTCTCCAGTGAAATGAGTGCAAAATCACACCATTTGTTCATATTTTAATTTTAATTGTGTAATGCTGTAAAATGGCATCGATCATATTTGCTTGTTGAGGCAAAACGGCTGCAGTGTCTTAGTTCACTCTGCTGTCACTACAGCCGGCAGCACAGTGAGCAGTCTGCCATAGCTCTGGTTATATACCGTCTGCTATATATAGAGGTAGTTGCTGCCAGTGTGATGAAAAAAAGAAAAATTCTTGCCTTAAGCATGCAGCAACGCCATTGTGCAATGCTGTCCCATTACGCTCCTTTTCTCTGTCTGTCTCAGTCTGTCTCCTTCTGTCTGTCGCTCCTCTGTCTGCGAGTAGTGAGGTCAACAGAAACCCTTTAGAAATTCATTCATCAGAGTCAGCTGGATGAAGGGCTTTAAGAATATTAGCTTAACTCTTATCTTTCTTTAAAGCAAAGGGCTCTGGGTGTTATTCTCTCATTTACTGTCTCAGTTTTTCACTTCTTTTTATTTCATTAAAACTGCCACTCGTGTAAACATAACTTTCTTAATTGAATCAAAATTAGCATTCAGAACAGTAGAAAGTTAGTGTCCTCTCTTTTGCTAAAATACACCAGTTTATAAAAGATATACTTAAACTGCCTATTGGGCAGAAGGAGATAATACAGTATGCATTTTACTTTTGTGTTTAATTAGCCAAGAAATTGTTGAGCTATGCATCGAAAATTTAGAAGAAAAGAGAGTTTTTGATGATTTTTTTAAAGTTTGATAAGATTTGTTCTCTACTAATTCCCCTTGTTTCTTTTCATTTTCTAATTTCCCCATCCTATTCTTTTGGTACTATTATTCAACATGAACCCATGAAACCCCATTTCCTCCTTTCTCTTCCCTAAAGACAGTGTCATCTTATAATTCATAAGACGAGCTTGGATTAAATTCTGAGTTGATTATTAATTTGGTAGCAGCAGATATGAATTCTGTGACAGCGGGATA
>KV751414.1:563109-584211 GCA_001698575.1 Mola mola
AACATTAATTAGTGAATTCCATGGAGATACTGTAAACTGGATATTGAGCAAAGCCAAACTTTTTGTTTCCTGTTGCTTCCAGACTTTTATGCTAGTTCAAGCTAAACAAGTTGTCTCCTGGCAATAGCTGCATTGACACACAGTATCGATCTAAATGCAAGAAAGCAAATACAGTAACTGTATCTAATGAAATGTCAAACTGTCTCTTGAAGAACTGCTTTAAACGTGGCAAGCAAAAGCATTGCCGAAAGAGAGAAGCAAACGTCAGACTAACTAACCTGGACAAGATAAATAAACCTTGCATCAACTACCAGAAGCGTAAAATATCCACAGCTACAGTACAGTAGGTCGCTTGTGTTACCATTATTGCCAAATGTTATGGCTTAAAATGTGTTGCAATGAATAGTTTTGTCTCAGATTACAAACTGCGAAAAGAAATTCTGATCTCCCCACACATGTTGACTGAAGAAACGAAGCACATGAGCGGTTTATGGAGCCTCTGTAGGATGTTCAACTCATTAGAAATGTTCCCTCATGAATAACATGGACTCGGGATGAATCACTTGATTATAGATTTCTGTGTATGCACGCTGACAGTGTTCTCTGTGTAGGACTGCGTGTGTTTATCTTGCCAGAATAAACAACGGGTTGAAGTGCCAGTTGGAGAAATGGGTGCCACCACCCCTTGCTCTTCTTTTAATGATGTAAAATTAACGGCTCCTTGCCTCTGCCTCCCCCACCCAAATCTGTCCCCAACAAAACAAATCTGAGAACAATCCCGTCCACTCAGTTTTTGTTCGCATGACTCCTTTAATATGCATAAATAACCATGAGAGAAGGTCAGAATATTTTCTGGCTGAGCAGTATTTCTCTTGGCTGGTGAGCGGGTGGAAGCATCATGCTCGTGCCCTTTTCACCTTCCCTTCTTCTGTAAATGAGCTTTTCTTCACCACCATGTTACCATGTAACATTTGCACTAACAAAGCTACGAAAACCAAGAATTAGTCATATTAGATACTGCATTAAAAACAGCTCATCAGACACAAGGAGGATGGCACACATCATGACAAAGTAAACATTCAACATCATATCTAAGGATTTCTGCTTTTTGTTCTGCAATCAATGAATGACAGTCTCAAAAAAAAAAACCACTGTCCAGGTCTTCTGCGTGGAAAAATCCCTGTAATTTACCAATCTGATGCATCAACTTGAAGGTAACCTAGGGCTGGGCTATATGACAGTACATATTATGGGATGAGAGAAAAGTGTCTATCTATAAATAATGTTTCTCTATAGTGTTTCTCTATAGTTTATCTATAGTGGCACTCTTGCAAAGCAGCAGCTGTGACCTCAAATACAGCAGCATTTTCTGAATATACAGCTCCAGCCCTATGTTTGCTACACAAACAAACATGGAGGAGCAGACTAGATAAGAGAGGGCGATGGGGGGAGATATAAGCCTCAAACATCTGCTCATGAATTAACTGCAAAAGCAGGTTTCAACCTGTAGAGGTCAGTCACTCTCCATGTCGCTTATAAATTATGTAGAATACCATTAATTTACACTTAAACTTCAAGATTTGGAACTGATTTGGTCAACGCTACTAAAAACTAATACATTGTTTTTCAGTCGAAAACAACAGTTTTGGTGTTTTGTCACTCTTTAACATACAAGATTATCACCAAATTTGTCATGTATGTAGTTATTTTGGATAGACATTTTTTTTTTTTTATAGAATTTACAGAAAGCTTACTGTATCGTGTTTTATGCTGTTGTCTCGATATCAAATCATCCATATCGTGATAGAAGATTTTGTCCATATTGCCCAGCTGGAAGGCGACCATGTACAAGTAGCTCCTTTTCTTCTTCCAGGAAATCCTTGTCTGGTTCTAACATGTATGGCTGAATCACTCCAATGCCAAAACTTGCCACTGAGCAGCATATAGTATACTTGGTGAAAAATAGAAAGATGACAGAGCAAGTAAGCTCTGACTCGCTCTGGCTGCAGGCCATTTAAAGGCCACGCAGGGATTTTGTTTTTATGAAAAAAAAATCTAAATATTTATTATTTTTTTAAACATAAATTAGTTTGTACAGGATTAATCAATGACTGGAGTAGCTTTTTAATGTCTTAAAAAAAAAAAAAAAACATTAAGTAAGGCTTGATCTATTGTTGTTTTCAAAAAGTAGTCTTATGCGTGTCACAAAACTGATAATTATTCATTTTTTAAAGCTTTGCCATTTCTGCTCCCAGCATTAAGGTTTTCTTGCAGCCTAGTTTTTCGATGTTGAATCTTTATGTCCGGGGTTTAAGGCATTTAGGCCCGATGCCCGTTGATCGGAAAGCAGCCCGTGTCTGGAGGTGCGATCATAACAGTCTTTCTGAAGCCAGTGGATTTTTGTCTGGTTGCAATCCTACTTGAAATACAGACTGCACAACTGGCATCTCCCCAGCTGTCGCATCCAGATTTGCTGCAATTACAAACCTCTGGCAGGAAGTTGTTCTCATCATGTCCACATGGGAGGTCAACGAAAGCAGCCAAGCAGAAAGAGAAAAAGAAAGTTTGTTCCTCGAGCACGTCTGCAGCCACGTCCCACTCTCATTTTCATTCTGCCGGCAAATTGAAATTTACGGGTTGCCAAGGTATCCATTCTCCCTCTGCTGTTTAATTGTCTTGAAAAATGTAGAGATTATCGGGCACAATTTACGTACAAATAAGACTCTGTCAGAAACCTTCTTCTGGTTGACTCTTGCAGTTGTGTGAACAGGTTTCCTTTATAGCTGGATGGCTTACTGGCATTTAGTTTCAGACTGAATTATTCTGTCTGCTCTTGGTGATGCCAATTCCACTTTATCTGTCAATGTGTTTGTGAGTGTTTCTGTGAGTTGGAGTGATATTGGCTTTTGAATGCTGGCACAGATACTTCTAGATAATACTACTAGGCTGTTAGTGCAGATATTTTTCTTACTGGTGAATAGAGAAATGTGTTTTATCTTTATAACAAGTAAATGTATACATTTAATTAACTCCCTGAAAGTCTGAATATTATGAAATCAGGAGGAATGCTGCCATGAGTGCCACCACTTGCAGATTCTTCATTTGAATAGGGAAGAGCTACTGGAATCTAGATCTTCAGTGTGTGCACACTAGCAGATATCCGTGAGATTTGGAGCTGATTTGATTTTCAGAGTAGTTTTACTTTAAAAAATATAATTAATGCTTTCAGCCATTTGTAAATTACCGTGGGTCCCACGTGCACCAAACAAAATACAAATGGATCAGATATCGCATATTTTCATGGTGCGCCCTGACATGTGCTCCTCTCTCCCTCCTGCTGTGCTGCTGTCTTTGCCATGGCTGTAGTTTGTGTGTTCACCCTTGCAGGTGCATGTTGATTGAGATGACAAGTTCAAGTGCGCATTTGTGGGTATGTTCAATTTCCCGGTCATTCTTTTAACAGGTTGTGCATATTTTTGGACCCCAAATAGTTAATCTTGTGGATTTTTCTTTGTCTGAATACTTGAAATTGTTGAAAAAAATTGCACTTTCTTTTGTCCAAATCAGATAGTCATTATTAATTGTAGTAGGTAACAGAGAGAGAGAGCTGTAAACTGATTTCCTCATTGGTAGGTAAATGTATTGAGTGCAACATTTTATGCCAACATTCCTGCCTCCTGTGGGTCCTGATTTTAATTGAATGCCTGCCTCTGGGTTGATGCTTATGGATGCTGCTGTTACACCGCCAAGCATTTAGCAATAAGGAGGGATTTTTCTCACTGATTGATGTGAATTAGCCATAAAAATAACCATGTGGTGGTAATGATAATGACACAAATAATTATAGAAATTCTAATTGGGTCTTGATGGTGGTTGCGATGATAGTGATGATGATGATGAAGACAGATGGGGATGGTGAATAGGAAACGCACTTTGTTAGTGCTTGTGTGGTTTCCTGTATAGCAGCGCACACGTAAGCCTGCACACGTTTGCTTTGTAAATCTGAACTCATTTGAAAAGAATTGCTTTGTGTGTGTGTTTGTTGCAGGGGATGATGTATCTAGAGGAGCGCAGGCTGGTTCACAGGGATCTGGCAGCCCGAAATGTCCTGGTCAAATCTCCCAATCACATCAAGATCACTGACTTTGGTCTGGCTCGCTTGCTGGATGTTAACGAGAAGGAATATAATGCTGATGGAGGAAAGGTAAATCAAACTTTTTTCATAAACATGATTTGTCTTTTATCTGTCAGCAGTGTAGTTTCTACAGTTTGAAAAAAATTGTTTCACTTATAAGTTCCTGTATCGTCAGTAACCACAGATGACTACATTTTAAGCCTTCTAGGTCAGAGTTAAAGGTTAGGAAATTTTTCAGAAGTTGGTTAACAGGGGGTGAAATTATGTCATTTTTGGCATACAAAATTGCCCTTAACCAATCACCAGTGCCTTATATTATCTGTTGAGTCTCATTAATTTTGCTCTGGTTATGTCCACTTCCCTTCACCTGACTGCAGCTTTAAAGACCCCGCCTGATGAAAGTGTTGCTTTTGACCTTTGTAACATGTCCATGATGCTCACAGTCCAGTTCCACTTATGTAGAAAACCTCAGGAACCAATCCTGACGACTTGGTGGTGGGGCTTAAAGTTGTACAAGTTCAGTTCAGTTATTTTTCATATAGAGGCTTTATTTATTTCCTTAGCACAAAATGGTATTGGTATTGATATCAATTATCAGTCAAATTGTTATTCTAAATAGCAGAAGCTGTATCAGTCCAGACTGCCCATGTCAGTGCATCTTTAATTTATTGCGTGACAAGAGTTAAAGATGTTAGCCATAAATTCTGGATATAAATTTCTTATACTCATTTTTAGTGTCTGGGCTACAAAAAATGTAACTTTTAAAGGTAGATTCCACTCATAAATCTGCAGGACAATTACAGTGCAAGCTGCCACTTGCCATTTTCTTACCTGGTTATAGAGATTTCATGCCCTCTACTGTAAAAACAAACTAGTCGCTTTAACTTGATAAAAGGTAGTGTCCTTAATTACTAAATACTTAATTATGAATGTATTATTACTTAGTAAAAACATTTTAAAAGACAAGTCAAGGATTTTTTGGGGGGGGATTATTTGAAGATAAGTTAATAACTTTAAGTAGTTTGTCTCTAGAGTTTGTGTTCTGACAGAACATGTTCGAATTTTAGTGTAATTATATTTAAGTGACTGGACAGACGCAAATTTCATATGAACTTTGTTTATCGTGAAATCTGTTTTTTCAGTTATTGGCATATTTTTTATGAGAAACTCATGACATGAATTTTTTTTTTTTTTTATATTTCAACAAAATTTTATGTTCGCATGTATATTGTTATGCTCCTGTGTTATTTGTTTATTCTTACATGTGGATTAGTATATTCAAAGAATCTAAGCAAACCAACTGCTGGCTTTAATTTAAACTGTATTATTAAATTGTAGTGATATCCTGCTTCTACTACTTTGTGTTTATTTTCCAGAGCTCATTGAGGGACAATATTATTGAATTACTCTACAACAATAGATATGAACATTTATGAGGCTTTCATGTCTTGCGGGAGGAACTTACGACATCTCAAAGGAGAGTTTTAGTGGAGTCAGTGCTATTCTGCTCTATTGGACCATTTTATTTACCTTCGGGGAACTGACATCTCTAAACCCTAAACGTAGTAAACAAACACTTCCTTGGAGCTCTCTGTACATGGGCTTCTGGCCAAGTCCTTGTTTATCCTTTCCACGTTTTTTTTGTTTTGTTTTCAAAACCTCTTGTCTCAGGAAAGCCTATTTTATCCCCCCTCACCATTGTTTCTAGTATGCCCATAATGCTTTGTGTCAATGCAGAGGATTGTAGTATTATCCCCTCGATTAAGAGAAAGAGAGACACACTTTGACACCCCCTTCCTGCCCCTCACTCCCCATCAATGTAATCAATAGAGTTGGCCTTCAAATCCAATCACAATGTTAAGCTGTGTTCCAGAGTGTCCTGCCATTTGCCCCATCTTATTCCAACACACCTAGAGATGTGTATGTGTGTGTGTGTGTGTGTGTGTGTGTGTGTGTTTTCTTTGATCAAACTTTCATTCCTAAATTATGTCATCAGTGTCTTTTTCTTCGACCCAATAAAAGTGACGGTAATCATGTGTATAGGCTATGTATGTAATAGCAACCCTTTGTGCCTGGCAGATGCCCATCAAATGGATGGCCCTGGAGTGTATCCATTACAGGAAGTTTACTCATCAGAGTGACGTTTGGAGTTATGGTAAGAGTCAGAGTTTCTTTTCAGATTACTTGTGTGAAGTGGACACCAATCATTCAGGTTATATTTTCATTACCCTCATCATTGGCCTTGAAAATAGCACTTGGAATATACACCAATCAGCCACAACATTAAAACCACCTGCTTCACATTTGTATTGGTCCCTCTCTTACCATGACAACAGCTCTGACCTGCCAGAGCTTGGACAGGGGACCATTAAGGGGATCCTGCAGCACCAGAACGACGGCTTTGTTGCTGATGAACAACACAAAAATATGTTAAAGCCAAGACTTCCTCAACTGCTTGAACGTCAAGCAATCAGTCACTGAAAAATGCTAAATCTGGTCCTTTAAATCCCTCAATATTGAAACTTGGCGAGATTCAAATCAAGAAACAGAGCTCTTATGAGACTTTTAATGTTATGATGCAAAGTCATAAAGTCATTTAAAAAGGGATTTCTAGAAAAAAAAGATGCTTCATATCAAAGAGAATAATATGTGGTTGATTAAAAGTATCAGTATGGTTTAGTGTGTCCATGTTCCCAATGGGCCTCTATGACTGCAGGCTATTATACTTCCATCTTACAGCGTGCTTACCACTCATTAGCTCATTAACACGAGCAAGATTACAGTTGATGAGAGCTGAAAGTTCAGTTTGACGGGTGACTTTCAAGACTCTGATTAGTTCCTCTGTCCTCTGTTGATTCAGATTCTCTTATCTTGTCCCTTTTTTCTTTACCCTTTCTTTCCTTGCTGCCTCTTCTTCTTGTAATCTCTCTGTTTTTCCATTCCACCCCCCTTAGATCACTTTGGCTCTTTCACATCTTTGCTTTTCCTCTTTCTACATATTTTGATCTCTCTCTCTCTCTCTCTCTCTCTCTCTCACTCTCTCTCTCTTCATTTTCCCTCGTCTTTACTTGTTCTTTCCTTTTAAGTGTTTCACTTCTTATCATCTCTAAATTTCTCTTCTGCGTGCCAGCTCTTTAACCCCCTCTTCTCAAACATTTGCCATTGGTCTTGTTTTCTTTTCTCAGGGAACATCTTTTCTCATCTTTGTTCTCCATCTTCTACATTTTAGGGGTGACCATTTGGGAGATAATGACCTTTGGAGGAAAGCCATATGACGGGATTTCCACCCGAGACATCCCGGACCTGCTAGAGAAAGGAGAGCGTCTCCCTCAGCCCCCCATCTGCACCATTGATGTCTACATGGTCATGGTGAAATGTATGTTGAGCCAAAACACCAGAAAGTCCATACAGTGTAATAAACACTGCCACAGCCTCAGAAGTTTTCATTAAGTCAATATCTTCCTAACAGTCTCAAGTATTTAAAGTGTCTGTATATGATTGGAATATGTTGTAGACGATTTCCACTGTAAAGACGATCTATTGAATTTAATTTAATAAGCACAAGAAGTCAAAAACTGTTTTTGTAAAACAATTTTTGTACCAGAGGGTCAACGGTGGTAACAAAGGTGAAACTTTCAAAGCCAAAATTTCTTAAAGTCATCCGAACTTAGAGTTTTCAGCTGAGAAGTGCAACTGAGAATCAACTCTAGGTCGGCGACAATGGTGAGAAATCCTTTAAATCAGTGTAGGAGGGGCTCATAAAGGATGAATTAGGTGGGGTTTTTTGGATATCGTTTTTTTTTTTGCCTGGCTATGACCCCCTCCCCCATTCGCATGTGCTTTATTGGTCATTCACGGTTGTCAGACCGTCAGGCATGAGATTACAGGTGGCGATGTAACCTCTGGCCACTGCTGCCAGGACGGGGACTCGCTGCCAGCACCACCTCGGCCTTGTCTTGTGGTGTCCGAGATGTGGCCTCAGGGCCTGGCTGTCACCCTGGCTCTTACTGACACTCTGAACCAGCGCCAACCTGGCACACTGACACACACAGCAAGGAGAGGTCACCGTCACCTGCCTGTTATCTGCCTTGCTTTTCACACACAAACACATGGTGGAGATGCACTCCCTGATATTCACTTCACTACACTGGGCTTTTGTTGGCATGGAAGGAGATGAAAGATGATCATTTCATGTGAGATCTCCTGCTTCTGTTTGTGTGCAGAGCTGTGTCTCTCTTTCCTTTGATCTCCAGCTCTTATTTTCCTGGACACATAGACACAGACTCTGGGCCAGATCATATGTTTCCCGAGGAGTTGGCAGAGGAGCGAGTTACTCCATATGGCCACTATATTGATGAAACAGTTTCTTGAGATTGGGAAATGTGATTACAATAAATAGAAATTTGTTGAAAATTATGTAATTATATATTATGGGACAAACAGAAATGTTTGATTTAATGGAATGCTTCAAGTTCTTTTTAGACCTTTCAAATGGAGTATTTTGCTACTTTTTAAAGTAGTTTAGTTACTTGTGATATTTGCTGCATGGAAACATGTATTGTTATTATTCATACATTAGCAAATGTAGCTTTGAATATATTGTGTCGACATGCTTTGGCATAGCATGGCTGAGTGGGATTGGGAGGGATACTAATCTCACTAATAAGGTAAAGAGTAGTAACCTTTATTTCATGTTGGATTTTCAGCGCTACACTGACATGCATGCGTGCTCCAAACGCAACAATGCATTTTGGGCTCAAAGTTCTGTCTTTTTTAACGTAAATAGCATCGGAAAGAACACAGCAACGATGTCTGCGTCGGCAGAAGAATTGACAGCAAAGCGTGACCAATACAGAAATGCTCTGCTTGATCACCGCTAACACGTAAACTGCTTATTACACCTTTCCTCCCGCTTAGGGGCAGTAAAGTCACAGAGCCTCCAGAATTAAAGGGAACTTGATCAATGTAGATGAGCCTCACTGCTGGTGGGAAATCCTAATAGGGTCGGATTTTAAAGTCAAGTGACATATCAATACATAAATACTAATAACTGTGCGTTTGTTTGGAACCTGATATCGGCTGGACATTAAACACAAACACGTATTTCAGGTTGGATGATTGATGCAGACAGTCGGCCCAAGTTCAAGGAGCTGACTGCAGAGTTCACTCGGATGGCTCGTGATCCCCAGAGATACCTGGTCATCCAGGTAGGTCCATGTTGGTGCTGGATTCTCTGTAACTTCACATACTTTACAACTTTATTAAGGACTAAAAAAAAAAAGTTCCATAGTACAATATAAAAAGAAGGCAATGTGTAAAAGAAAAGATGAAGTGAATCAAGACTCTAAACACATACCATACACATCATCTACAAAAATAACAAAAATCAGTCACCCTCTCCTGATATAAAGAGGATTCATCAAATACTGACACTTAGGTTGACTGGGCCACCAACCTGAAAATTGTCAATATTTAACAACCTGGAAAACCAAAAGCACTGGTTTTTGAGGAACTGGCAACCCCTACACACTATGTTACAACTTTAAATGTGGTACTTAAAAACTCAAATAGTTACAAAGTTTTTCAGTTCACCTATATCTTTTCTCAGGGTGACGACCGCATGAAGCTGCCCAGCCCCAACGACAGCAAGTTCTTCCAGAGCCTCCTAGATGAGGAGGAGCTGGAGGACCTGATGGATGCTGAGGAGTACCTGGTGCCACACGCCTTCAACATTCCACCACTGGCATACACTCCCCGCACATGCATGGACTCCAGCAAGGTTTGTTTTTTGTATATTTGATAATCCTCTAATACCCTAAAGAAGAGGTACAGTGTGGTTTTAAGTTTGGCTCGAAAAAGTGCACATCTGAACATTGAAACAGGCTTTGAGTGCACTTCGTGTAACCTCAGAAGATCCTTCAGAATATCTGTTCAGTAAGTGTGACTTACACATAAAAATGGGATGAAACAGCATTGAAAGTAATTTTGTAACTTTTTACTAGCCTTGAAAAGCCTAGTTTTACAGAACCTTCAATCACCTTGAAGAAACTTTTGTGTAATATTTGCCAACACCACCCTTACAGTCTGTTGCATGAAGGTATTACACTTCTAAATCACAGGCTAAATGAAATGTTGAAAATAACCAGGGATTAAAACATAGGTCGTCAAGAGAAAACTATTCCATGGCATATTTATGCTATGATACTATGCAGTCAGTTCGTTTTCAGGTCAGCAAACCGAGCCTTGACGAGCTTCTTCTCTGGCAAACTTGCAGTGAGACAGCATCAACTTTCCATTTAATGGCCTGAGTGCGAGTAGGCGGGTCAGCTAATAAAACAAACAATGAGTGTATGTGTGTACTTCTAGTCAGTGAGTCAGGAATGGCCTGTCACTCTCCCACAGCACATCCACAGTCCAGAAAAGAGACACAAAGACAAATTTATTTGACCCTGTCTCACATTAGTCTAATCGATCATATAATTAAATATTGTGGTGAGTAAAATAGACACATACAGATATTTCCTACTTGCCTTTCTGAAGATAGTGTCTGGAGCAACATAAGCATTTGTATTATTAAATATTCAACTGTTTGTCTTCTTATGTACAATAAATCATAATTTTGCTACTTAGCTTATCATTTTAAAGATAAGCAAGACACATTTTACAATTGGTTTCTGAGTGTAGCTGCAGGGTGACTAAACCATGATGGAAACAGAGACAATTATAAGTCAAAGAAGCCCTTTGGATCTTTAGATGGTCTCTCATTAGTGATGTGCAAATGAGTTTTCGCGATTGAGATTTTAAAAAAGAATTCACACAGGTTTCTTACTTTCACGCTCATCTTCCTGTTGCTCTCTCTTTTTCTGCTAGTTTCCCTTGGTCTTTCTCCACTGTGAAACTATGGTAGTTGCCTGCTTCAAAATTGGCGTTTACAGACGGATCCGCTCAGTTCTGTAACTGTTCACAGTCTATCTTTGGACTTTAATCTATCACAAAACCAGTCACACAGCCAGGCAACTCAGCCATTTTGTACTCCAACTCTGTGTTGCAGTCAGGATGGAAATGCCTGCTGAATGCCAATGAGAGACATGACTTCTTTCTCCAACTCTGCTTGGTGCATTTCAGGAGGCGACAGATCATTTATTTGCATAATATTTAAAAAGTTATCCTCCGTTGTTTGTGGGCTGTCTTATCGAAGTGCAAACCAAATTAATTAGATTAATTTCAAGCAGTTTTCTTTTGCATTAATCATGTAGATGATTGTAATGAACTCAATTATTGTAACCAACAACAGGCAGTATTTACATATTTGTATTCGTACGCACACATTGTTACAAGCACACTGTCATTAAGAAACTGTCATTACTAATATGCAATCACCACACCTGACTATGACTGATTTAGCAAGAATTGGAAGTTAAAACCCCCAGCATGGCCACACCTCCTTCTGATTTTTACAAAGAGACATTTAAATAAGGGTCTGCTCGACACTTCTAATATTCAAGAGCTCTGCTAGACTCCAATACTTCGCTCTCATATGCCACCATGGTAGATGAATAATAATAATAATTTTAAAAAAATGATAAAGTGCCTCAGGGTGAGCTCTGTGGCGATACTTCCTCAACTGCCGGTCCAAGCTCTTCCTTCAGGTGGGCACCAAGACCAGAGAGGGTACATGATGCTTTGTCTCTTCTGAGGTTGTCAGCTTTTCATTTACTGTAATATTAACATCCTTACAGTATATTATTGAAAAAAAAGTGCAAAGAAAATAATTTTCAACGCTATCATAGCCATTACTCAAAAATAGTCTCTATAATGAAGAGAGAAAATGTATATAAAAACAAAAGTTGAGTCATGTAATAAAAGTATTTTGATCTTAATAATGGTTTGTAAATGCTTCAGTACTGATGCATCACATTTCTACCCACTTTACTTTATCACAGTTCAAGCTGTTTCCACAGTGGATTGAATAGGTCTAAAGATGGGCATACGATGCCATAATAATAACAATAATAAAGCCTTTGACATTTGTGGTTCACTTAAATGACATCAAACATTATTTAAAGGAATTTTACCTTTGTTATTATTATCAAAACAGGAGAGGAAGGTGGAGAGGGAAGTTATAAGTCAGGTCTAAAGGCTGGTGATTCTGTGGATATAGTGACAAGATAATAAAACACAGAGTTGGAGCCTGGATCAATCAAAGCTGTGGAGCTTTGATTGATCCAGGCCTTAAGTACAGACTACTGCATGACAAAACGAGGTAGAATCCAGACAATGAAAATAGTGATGCAGTGAAAAAAAATCTTTAAAGGTCACAATTAAGTTTTAACAGGCCCTTTGGGTAGTATAAAGTTTTTACCAGCATGTACTAGTTGTCAGACTTTGATTTGAAATATTTCTGCCACTGACTAAACATCACATTCCTCCAACCAGAGATTAGCCTATTTCTACATTCTAATAAAATGCTTTTGAGTCTTGGTAACTCTTTGGGAACCATATAAGTAAATTCTGTAACGTTAACCAATAACCAAGAAGTCCAGAGGCCTTGGCCATTTTTCCTCATGATTTGTATTTTTAGAAAAAAGGAAGTGAAACAAGAAAATGACAGATTTTCTCTCTTATTGGCAAGAGAGGGATTTTGTGAAACAATAAAAGAAACCTCTTGCTGGATACATGGGTAGAAAAAGATGAATCAGAATAAGGCACCCACTGAGGTTTTGAAAAGAAAGCCCTTTATGTTTTGTGTGTAGACAGAAATGCACATGACAGGACAGGACTGATATGGGCACTTTAAGACTTTGCTGCATGGAACCTTTTAATTAAAATCATTTTAATTAAATTGTCCTTGGCAGTCATGCTGCCCTATCATTGTTTGACGCTGCTGTTTGTCCCCTTGCCTGATAATTAAGCACAGTTAAATACTAAAGATAAATAAACAATGGTGCAAAGAACAAAGAAGCAACATTTTTTTGAGTCTTACATGTGATATTCATTAAACTCTTCTTTATTTATTTATTTATCTATCTATCTATCTATCTATCTATCTATCTATCTATCTATCTATCTATCTATCTATCTATCTATCTATCTATCTATCTATCTATCTATCTATCTATCTATCTATCTATCTATCTATCTATCTATCTATCTATCTATCTATCTATCTATCTATCTATCTATCTATCTATCTATCTATGTATTTCACCAGTAAATCAGGTTACCGGCTTTGAGTACTACCAGAACATTTAACTCCCCACATGTGTTTGAATTGCTTTAGTTTTGTACCTTTTCTTGTGTCAAATGCTGCCCCTCTGCCCATACCTGACTTTCTTTTCACTCCTTCTAGAACCAGTTTGGGTACCAGGACCCCAGTTTCAGCATGGAGGACATGCTAGCCACTCTGCCCAGAGTGGTTCCTGTTCCACCCGTGTCCGGAGGCAGCCTCCCTGCACAGGACCTAGCCTCTGGGGGACAGATGGGTGGCGGATTTGGCCGCGGCAACATGGACGACCCTCGCTGCAATGGCACCTTGAGGAAACAGGCATCTTCAAGGTCAAGCACCCTTGGGGCTGGCTCAGTTCTGGCTGCAGGGCAAGGTAAAAACAAAGGGTTATCCCAAAATTGCAGAAACCGGTTGGAATAAAAATCTCTTTACTAAGTGTACACAGAAAACAGCATGAGACTGATGGATCCTGAAAGAGTAACAAGATCTTTAAAACCAAGGCATCAGCTCAATTAGAAGTGATAAAAGTTTTTTTTTACTTACTAAAAAAAACAGTTTAGAGTATGAATGCATTGGACATTTTAAACTCAAAACTACATTATGTATATTGAAATGACCTGTTACAGCCTTAATCTGCAGTTATTATCTGTGTCAACAGCCCAAACTGATTTTCTATGAATAAAGCAACAATGTGATAAATCAGTGTCTTATTTTTACATCACCCGTTTCTCATCACATTAGCAAAGTGGTCATTCTTATTATATTTTATAGTGTATTTTACTATTTCCTGTGCCATTATTCCTAAATGCATCAAACATAATAAAAGTAGACATTAGCTCCTAGAAAAAACAATCCTGATTTGTGTCTTTATCACATAGACCATATTTTGTTCAAAAGCTCTTCAGACTCTTGCACTTCTTTAACTATGTGCTACTATGGTATTAAAACCACCTACGTATTGTTGCATTTGTTCCTATTATGACACCAGAACTGCTCTGACCTGTCGTGAGATAGACCAGGTAGCTCAGTGGGACATTTGCTGTAGATATTTTGTTTCTTGTGGGGTGGAGATTAGGGCCTCTGTTATGTCCATGGTTCTATTGAATCCAATTAATGCTCGACTGGACTGGGATATAAGTAGTCTGATGGCCAGGTCAGTGCCTTGGGCTCTTTGTCATGTTCTTCAAGCCATTGTCAATGGCATTACTATTACGGAGTGTACTTGGTCGGTCAAGTATCATCCACATAAATGTCAGGACACAACATTTCCCACGTGAGCATTGTAACAAGCTGATCATTGTTATTCACATCACTTGTCAACGGTTTAGATGTTGTGGCTGATCAATGTATTGTCAGTGGATTACTCATTAAACAATTTAAGACTTTAGGACAAAAGCATGAGCTTGAATGCAGCAGCACTATGGCAAAACTGAGCCACATTTTACACCTCTCAGGTAATAAGAGAGAAGTAGCAGCAGTGGCATCAATGAATTTACCGAGCTGCAGTGCTAGATTCCATCATTAGAATACAGAGATCCTATCATTAGTCATAGACTTGCCTGCAAGAGATTAATCACAGGAAAAAATAAAAACAGATAACAGAATGGGAACTGCAGGTGATTATTTAAAAATCTGTATCCAGGATCTTCTCACTCATGGAGATATGGTTTGCAAAGTACCATTTTCTGAATCTCTTCAATGTTTTTTTATTTTGTTTTGTTTTGTTTTGTTTTTTATCTGTTTCCCAAGGTAGAGGAGAGGATATTAGCGGACAACGCTACAGTGCTGATCCAACTGGTCTTTTAGTGGAACGGGGAGCAAAAGGAGACAGGGAACAGGATGGCTACATGAAAGCTATGAGAGACAAAAACAACTCAGGTGACTTTGACAGTTTTTAGAACTACTCAGTTTGGCACCAAAAGTTAGGAAATCATTGGCTGCGGATTATAGTAATGCTAATAATACTTAGTAAAAGTTTGTGTGTTTTTACATATTGGAAATTAACATTGGACAGAGCGACTTGTGGCCATAATAGCTTCAGTTAACGTGAAAAGATCTCATCTAATCACGTGATTCTCTTTTTGATCCCTGACTATCTTAACCCAGTAGAGGAAAACCCCTTCGTCGCACGTCGTAGGAACGGTGATGCCCATGCAATCATCGATGGAGCGGGCTGCCACACTCTACACATGGCTGCAGCTGCAGCTGGATCCAAGGGCCCGTCCATTCACGGGGATGAAGAGTATATCAACGAGCCACTGTACCTGAATACCTTCCTCAACCCTGGGGACAAGAACGGATTAGCTGCCACAATCTCCAATTCTGGCCCTGGCTCCTCTGCTGCCCAATCAGTAGCACAGACAGTCAACCCATCAACGTCAAGCCACACAGTCTCCTCCTCTGGATATGTGGTACCTCCTGGCCATCTTCCCCACCCCTCTTATCCATCACACACCCTGCATCCTGGGCATTCAGGACACACACTGCACTCAGGCATCACCAGCAGCACCATCATGTTTGACAAGAAAGGCAAGAAGGCTACTTTGGACAATCCAGAATACTGGCAGCACAGTCTACCCCCCAAGTCCTCACTGCACAACCCTGAGTACCTGCAGGACTGCAGCACACGTTTCTTCTACAGGCAGAATGGACGCATTCGCCCTGCTGTGGCCGAGAATCAGGAGTACTTGTCAGAGGCTGCTATGAAAGCTGGCAATGTGTTGCCGCCACCTCCATACAGACAGAGGAACACTGTAGTGTAACGCACTACTGTAGGGAATAATAGAAGAAAAAGAGATGGGATGAATGGATGTTAACAGTCCTTTCGTTTTCATGCAGTACTTCTCAACCTGGGTCCCCCACGCATCCTCCTTGAGCACATCTCTGTTATATCTGATCACAAGTACTTTATTCTCAAGGTTCTGCCCTTTCTCGACAGGACTAATAGAACAGCAGCCTCACATGACATTAAAACCATCTTTTTCAGCATCATCCTTGGCCTGGACATGCAAAGCAAGTATCCAAGTGTCTTTGAGGTTCTTTTCTGGAGCACATTTTTCTGCCTTTGTGTACCTGATAGACATAAAAACAATCATTGAAAGATGTGAATTAGATGTCTAATAGGACAAAAGTGAGAAACTAACCGAGGTTAGCCCAAAGAGAGGATTATCGCCATGCTTTTACATGCTATTCTTTCTCCACCTATGAATTACAAACTGTTATGCCCTTTCAACACATTTTCCATCCGGCTAGATACACACATAGGTAACACATATTGCTAACACTTGTGATCAGCTTGTCAAATGACACATGAACTGGGGGTAATGTCATGGGTTACTACCAATCCTGCAGTTATGCAGTCATGGAAAGCCCAGATGTGGCTTGCACACCCTCCTACACACTTCTTTGACTTTCAGATGTTGCTGCACCAGTAATGGAATTCAAACATTTTTGACACACAGGCCATATAATACCTAAAACATGCCTGCAGCCTTGACATACCAATAATAACCATACATTAATTCATGAGTAATTACGCATACACAGTGACAGATATTCCAGCTGCCATTTGAAAAACTATATACTCTGGGTGAGTGCCAGATGACAGAGTGTGTCAATAATAGCAGTCGCTGCTGCAGCTCGCAGAAAGGTTCAACAAACAATTAAATATCACCATGGTTGTATGGCTATCATCCACCCACCACCAAGCACCCGATGGAAAGCGTGCAACAGATTATTGGCATGGCTAGGGTTGGATATGAAACATTAATCACTTTGTAGATGACACTTATCTTCTCACATTGGTATCAATCTCCTTCTGCTTCAACCATGACCCGTGCAGTTTGAAGAGCCAGCAAATCATCGACTTTACTTTCATCTTTATGAGATCATTCCCAGTCGCATCATGAGCAATGTAATAAATGGTAGCTGCAGTACAAGGAATAATGTTGGAATGGAACTTCTGCTTGGGAATGGACAGATCTTTTAACTGGGAAAGAAGCTTGACGAGATTATATCAATTGAGCATAAGGGGACAATATTACTTTGTGCTCCTTTATTACATTTTCTTTTTAGGCATCAGGGATCTGTTTACTTTGTCACATTGTCTTACTCTTGTGCGAACAGGAAAGACACCCAGCCACGAACGAGCACTGTGGAGCTGGCAGAGAGGCTAAGCCTGCAGAGCTGTAAATAAGCCAATTACACATCATTACTGGACAGACACAAATCTGGAGAAAGGCTGTGTGGACCAAGCTGTAAAGATAATAAAGTACATAAAAAGATAAAAGAACTTTGCACCTCTCACCTATTGGTGTTCATGCTATTTTATGTCATAAAAACGGAAAAGTACCTTACCTTAAAGCATCTACAGGGCCTTGTTCTGTCGCATAGGGTAAAGGTGGCTCGGGAGGAGAGACTGTCAAAAAGTGTGAGAATGCCTCTTCCACATTTTCACCACTGAACCCCAAGAGAAAACTGGAAACTTTTGTATTGTTGTATGACAATAATGGTGAGACAACACAAGAATCACAAAATCCACTGATGGTTAGCTTTCCACACATATACAATGCTGCCGGATGCCACAGTAGTCTCTGAAAGAGACCAAAAGCATTCTGTCCTCAAATGACTTTGAACACCAATTAAGGCCGGGGATGATAATTTAATAGCACTTAACGCTCTGACACAGCCAAATGACTTTCCTGTTATTCTTGCTCGAAGCAGCAGTGCATTCTTTCTCATAACTTTACAAGTATAATTTACAGTAAAGAAGTAGAGATTCCCTACATTTAAGCATGGAAGCATTTAACTTACAAAGGTGTATACCCACTCTCTAAAGAATACCATAATAGTAAAATATAAGGTTGGGTGATTTTCCAATAATATCTAATCATCAAGGGATATGATTTTTTCTGTTTTTCAATCACATTTATCCTTAGGTAACTTTTACCCTTCATATCTCTGGTGTTACGAGACTCTTGGAGGTGCTTCTGGCATTTTTTAATATGATTTACAGAATTGCTGAAATACCTTTACTGTGTTGGTATTTGGTCACTAGATTAAAGGGGATATTCAGTGATTTAGCATTGTGCTCCCATAATGAATATTGAATACTAAAGGAAGCAGAGGCAAAATATCCTAAATCTAAGTCATGTTGAGTTTCAAAACAAAAATCCTACAATTTAAATAATAAATCTACCATAAATCTACTTGCCAGAAGTCAGTGCAACTCAGCACATTTGATTCTTTTTATCGCCTAAAGCTTGTACCTCCTTTTTGTAATATAAGCAGAGATGTCCTTGACAATATTATCAATGGCATCATCAGGGTTATTTTCTCATACATGAAATATCTCCAGATCTCCAGAAACGCGGACGACATCAGCTGAAAAAATTTTTATTGGATACCACACATTATAGAAAGTGAAATTTATATTAATCCGTGCACATCATGTTTGGTGAATTTCGCTTTATATCACCTGCCATTTTATGTGATCATTTCATGAACTTTGGAGATCATCTAATGCCTGTGTTCCCCTGACTTGTGTAATACCAATACATATCCGTTGTAAGGCAAGAAGAAGAGTCAATCCAGATGATTTACTGTCCAAAACAGAGATGTTGCCCTGGCACAGTGTTTTCTCCCCCTCTCAGGTTTTATGGAGAATAATAATTATCCAGTTGAGCTCCAGCTGAGGTATGTAATCACATCATAAAAGGATGTCAAAGCTACAGACATAAAAGTATAATGAAGGAGAGATTAGAGCCATGATAACAATGTAGCTGTCTTGCTGAAATCTGAATTTTATTGGGGTTAAAGGATTTGAATCTTCTTTGGTCAAGTGCCATTGACATTTGTTTGTTACTGTTCTGTTTTTTTCTGTTCTAGATATCTCTCACTAGAATCATGGTTGTTCTACTGAGATAGACTAGTTTAAGCCTTCACTTATGTATACTTTCTTTGTGCAAAAGTGTGCAATGAGAGTGTCCTCTCCAGCCTTTAAGAGTTGAAAATCTGTTATGTAAGTCTATTTATACCCTCACCCATACAGTGTTAGTTATATGGCTTGCAGACTACTCTATTATGTGTTTAAGTGCACTGACAGCAGTGGAGGGTCACCAAAGGCTTCAGAATGAATCTCTATGGAAAAATAAAGCCACTATTCTGGAAGACAAAACCTGCTGGTGCTCTCATGCAGCCAGCATCACAAGGGGCTTTTAGTTTTTTGAATGCTAATTCATCCACTCTCCCCTGTTGTTCTGTGGGGGAATCATGCTACCCAACATCTCTCCCAGTGTCCCGGCTGTGAAACCCTGCATGACAGGCAGCAGGTTGTAATCCTGCATCAGGGTTAAAATCCCAGATATTAACATTCCAGAAATGTTACCCAACCAATGCATCAATGTAACAAAAGCCAGCAAGGGGGAAGGAGCAAGTCCACTGTAACTGACAGGGGAGACCAAATCTGATTGCCATTCCTTCTTTCCGTTTAGGGATGACTGTAGAATTGTTGTATGTAGCCAACACCCTTCTGCTCCTAAAGCATTAGAAACCCAGGGGGCAGCTATGTTACTATGAACGAAAAACTAAAATCAGTTTGAAAGCAAATGAGATGTTAGTCAAATCTCAACATTAGTCATATTTTCATGTGAAAATAATTTTTGATACACAGTAAGTAGGCCTGACGATCCATAGGTGCAATACCTATTTAAATCAGCACATTAATTCCCACCTAATCCATTCTGCTCATTCAGTAAATTGGCCGTACGGTGACAGTTTGATACATTTTGCGCATTTATTTTTGCTGCAGTATTGTAAATGGCGTGTAAAGTTTGGCTTTTATGCCCATTTTTGTGCTGCAGGGTCTCATTGTGGCCACAGAAACAGTTTTGATGTGCAGTTTAAAGTTCTGCTTGGTCTTACGTCTGCAACCTTCTCTGATCTACTTTTAGGCTGATTGTTGGCTCTCAGTCTTAAGTGGTCAAATACTGAAGTTTTTGGTTTGTGGTCAGCCTGGTCTCCCAGACCAAAGTGTCAAAGTTATTGACGACCTGGAAATGAAACTCAGCGTCATACAAATTGCCTCTCTAAAGCAATTGCTTGCTTCGTCTCCGTTTATGGTCCGAACGTTTATCCTTCACAGGAGCTGCAGTCCGGGCTGAGTGGTCTAACCCCGAGAGGGAAACAGCTACAGTATTTATAGTGTGCTTTATTTCACTTTTCTGTGCTTTGATTATTCATATCATGAGGTAATTTTTTTAGAACATCCGTAATATCAATCACCCGTGGTCTTACTGTATAGGATGAACATGTTTATACATTACAGAGAATGTGTAAGTTTCGAGTGAAAGTTTTGATTAATGCATCATCCAAAAAATTAAAAAATCAAACAAAAATCACAATTTCTAAAGGGAAACCACGAAGCAGCTCACAAACATATTCCATAATTGTAATAGAGGAGAATTGAACTGTGTACGGCTGTCATATTTTTTACACTGATTCATATGTGTATATATATTCTACCATGCCATAATAACAGGGGTAGATGACTGGTTGAGTAAGCACAGTTTACAATGTATTGAATTAATGGTAAAACTTTTAAAATAAAATTGATAACTGTCCTTTAACCAAATAGCAAAGACATTTAGCTAATGGGTCAAACAAAAGTTTTACCATTGTTAAAAAAAAATGAAAACAAATTTTAAAAAAATGGATAGTATTTTTATAGGTAGATCAAAGGAGG
>KV751414.1:584335-600000 GCA_001698575.1 Mola mola
GAACTCTGATTTTGAAATCGCTTGCAGGGTTTCTTGTCTCCCACTCCATCATTTCCCCTGTGATTGTGTGATTGTGTTTTCAGCACAACCTGATGGATTCTGAGTTTTGACCTCTGCTCTTGCTCACTTTGTAGGAGTGAAACTTCTTTTATTATTTGGTCTATTTTATCTCCACTATCCTCCACATTACACAGTTTTATCCGCTTTTTTTTTTTTTTTTTTAAAGATTTTGTACGCTCTTAAGACACTGTTGCAATACTAATTAATATTCAATACTTTATTCCCCCTTCTCCGTCTTTTCATAACCAATGTTATCAATGCATCAGTGTCACTTGTTCACTTGAGTTTAAAGGACCTATATTTCCTTCAGTAGTCTAATTTCCATTTGCACTGAAATCAGTCATTGTTTACTATCAAATCATACACAGCTCTTATACATTTGGGGCAATACTAAATAAATTGTGTAGCAATATCTTGTTATGGCCTCCATAGTAAGTATGGTGAATATATAAGTATGGTGTTGGAGGGACACATGGAAGGCAGGGCTGATCATTTAAGTGGTATTTGCTTATATAGACGTTGTTTGGTAAGCTCTTTGAGGGCTGATTGGAATTAATTGTTCACTATACTTCAGAAGATACAGTTCAATGGAAGTTAGTATTTCCATTTCACAGGATCTTGACTTCTTGGCAGGGATGTTTGTCACCTTACCTTGTATTCCATATATTTGATGTCATGACTGGCACCAAATCATCCTGAGGAGTTTTTTTTTTGTTGTTGTTTTTGTAATTATGTGTCAGTAATGACAAAGCAGCACATCTTGCCATCAAGTTAAATTTACTATCTAAGTCCATCAGGGAAGAGGAATCGTAGGAAAAGTTTTTGAAAGCACAATTTGACTACTGAAATATTCGTTCAGTTGCATTTGACACCTGATGTGTATTAGATTATGCTCAACTTATGTTGTTTTTGCAGGAAGTGAGCCAGAAAACTGTAGGTTTTGGGCTGTTTTCTAAAGATGTATACTAATGAGAAAACATGCATTTTTATTTCTAAATGTAGGATTTTATTCAGTATCAACTTTGCATTTCTGAGATTTCAAATGTATTGCCTCTCTCATACAGACTTGTTTAAGCCTGTTGCTCGAATAACAAGGGAAGTGCATAAGCATTTATTATTTCAGTCTTGTCATTTACAGTATATAACATTTTCATTTGGTTAAGGGGTTGGCTTGGGAAGCATCCCAAAAGTGTTTTAACATACATTGAAGTTTGGGAGTAAGTATACTCTGTCATAAAAATGATCAGAAAATAATTATTGCTTTGTATCGACTCATCAGAACGATTGAGAATGAGTTTTATAGGCCATAACTTGTCACGTCGCACTCTTGTTTCTCTTCACTGGATAATTGACACAATTCTCAAACATCTAAATATGTATCCCCTCTGTTTTGTTACATGAATCTGTCAGAACTATATTTTTAATTCAATATGAATAAAGATCAGTCAATATTTAAGAATGGAATGTGTTCATTTGTAGCCTAACATATTTGTGTTACTATCCGCTTCCAGCTTTTAAAAAGTTAAAGTCATTTCTGTTTTTGAAAATTATTATTATTTTATTTCATCCAAAAAAAAAAAAAAAATCCTTTGTGGCCTTAAATGGCTTCGTTGCTTCTACTCCTTTGCTCCATCTAGGTCATAGGGGTCTATGAATGTACTAATTTAGCCCCACTTCTGCCCCTGTGGCCACAAACTGCAGCTTACCTATTCTGTCCTCCACTGACTTTTAAACTAGTCTGCTATACACTGCACAGTGGCAAGCTTTAACATTGACGTAATTTAGCATTACATGTTTGAATCAGACAGAGATTTCCAAGATGAAGAGCTACCTGGACAAGGTTAGTGCATCAGAATGATATGTATCAGCTTCTATGTTCCGTTTTGTTTTTTCTTTTGAGACTGATGGATTGCAGAACGAAAGGAAAAATCCTCAGCCATGACCAAGCCTTTTCTTTATCATCATGGGCGGACATTAAAAGCCTCACACCAGGTCTACATTACTTTGGTTAGGTTTAAGCACACAAGCAATGTGGTCTGGTTTAGTAAAAACGAATGGGAACTTCAGTTTTCTGTCTGAAAGTCCGCTGTGTCCCCCTCCAGTCAAGCCCAACCTTCACTATTCTTTGCACTTTTGCTTCTACATTAAATTCTTTTGCCCTGGATGTGCCACAAGGGACCATGACAAAACTAACATAAATGAGGAGCTGAGTGTGAACGTTTCTGTGATGGAAGCCTAATTTAGTTGGATACAATGAAAATCCAGCGGGTCACTTTTAGACAACACATCTTAATGTCAGCAGTGAAGCTCACCTCCCATTATTAAATCAGTCCAATCATTGAAAATGTCCCCACATTTATAACCAATTACCACTTTTTGTTTTATGAGAATAGAAGAAGTGAAAAATCCTTAGTGCCCATAAATCAAAGTTTCTTCCTAATCGATCGGCTTCAATGTGGCCTTCTGTCTCAATCCCAAACTAGATGGGATTCAGTCCTACTGCCAATTTCAGCCATTATAGTCTTGATGGCCCTTTACACCTCCTTATGTCAAATGTCAGCTCAGTCTCGAGCAATTTAGACTATGGAGTTGCGTAGCCTGTAGCCAATGAAATCTTCATTCTGCCCAGATGAGGCCATGGTGACATCCCTCTCCATTCTGCAGATTATGCCTTTAGGTTCGAAAGAGCAAAGAATCAAGTAGTACAATAACTTCACTCCCATGACCACTTTGATTCTTGGGACCATTTTTTTCCCCACTGAAAGCTACACACACACACACACACACATACACACAAACTTGTACACTTGCAGGAAAATCCCCAAAGAGGACCAATAATAAAGTGTCATTACTTCTGACACTCGCTTGTGCATGACGGATGCATCACTTCTGCAGCTGATGACATTTTATGGCATTATCATAGGAAATCCAATAATGAGATCAGCATCTTGAAGCCTTTGCCCCATGCAAAGTCAAATCACTTGCCTTTAGATGGTAATTGAGTGTGAGTGAGACAATCTGTCTCTGCCACTTCTCTCCCTCTCACAGATCAACACCTGCCCTCCCCCAAAGTGTATGGATTTTTATCTGATATGAGGGATCATCAGCACAGTTGAATGTAAATGATCTTAAACGTCTTTAGCTGAATCGATTGACGCGTCTCTGCGAATAAAAGCGAAGGCTGTTTTTGACAGTGCATCAATCTTTACCACAACATTTCTGCAGCACTGCAAAACTATTTCACCGTCTGCGTGTTTGCATGTGCATCTATTTTATATGTGCTGATACAAGGAATTGCAGAGACACAGGTTTAAGAGACGGCGGTGAGCAAGAAGCACAGTTTTTCTTAAAACAGCAAGAAGACATTTTCCCACATTTGGTGTCACGAACATCTTGTTCTCCCCTGGTTGAGTTTTACATTCAACGGAGACGGAGCACGCTGTGGACGTATTACCAGAAGGGGAAGACAATTGTATCATAACCTGATGCAAATGCTATCATTTCAAATCACAACAGAATGTCTGAAACTCGTTTTGTCTCGCTCCTGCCATTTTGGCATCGCTATCTCTTTCTCTCAGAGAGCCAGTGGTGATGGTGATTGCCTCTAAATCCCAGCATGTTGGCAGCCTCTGATTAAAAGGACTGTACAAAGCCCACTAAGCAGTGTTTGCGATCCTCCTTGAGAGCTTTCATTATGGAACAGCATATTGGCTTCTCTTCACAGGCTGTCTGTGTCTAGAGGCTGCAGTCTCTCTAGGAATGCACACACACAGTAAGGACAACATATAGACAACCTGGTGATAAATCCTGCCAGATTCTCAGTGACTCTGCGTTCTTATAGCCCAGACACAAGAAATGACCCCAGATATTGGTACTGCCAGTATTTCGCATGGCCACTACCGACGGTGTTCTGTCAGTGACTTAGAGCCAAGAAGAGTGTATGCTGGTACTCATTTTTTTACACACACAGAGCTGTACATTTATGGTGGGATCCAGTCACACAGGATACAGTTAAAGCTTTAAGAGATTTTTTTTTTTCTAGCTGATTTCATTTAAAAATTTGCTCCAAAAGCAGTGAATTTTTAGGAGAACTTTAAGAACAAATTTGTTCTTCCAAGCAGTAGCAATCAGTCTCGACTAAGGAAGATAAAGGGCATGCGGAAGAATAGCACTACAAAACCACTGGCAAGCTGGAGTACAACTACTAAACAAACAGGGACTTACAAGGCATTTTCTTCACTGATGGCTAAACAACACTTGCCTCTATGCTCTTCGCTGGATATGCTGAAAAGCAAACAGTTAGTCATTATTTTTGTGAAATTACAGTATAAACCACTCTATGATTAATGTTTGTATGACTTCTTTGAATCATAGATGTGTGTATCATCTCAGCATAAATAAATGGACTGAGAAGCATAAATTTTATCACTTTTAACTGCAAAGCCAAACAGTTTGACAGAAAAAAACAGGCCAAAAAATACAAATAAAAGTAAAAATCAAAAATTGCTTCTATCGCTTATATATGCTGAAAAAATTCTGTATGGATGGGAATTCATTTTTATATCCCTCCCCAAAAATCACCCATCAAGACACGTGTTTGGGTGTCAATTTGATATCTTTGTCTTATGCTCAAAAGACATCGATTCAAGAGCTGAAATGAAAGTTTTTGCATTGTCTTTTATATTCACTATGGAAATCACCCTGTGACAGTGTCACGGGCCTCAGACATGTTTTCATTGTCAGTCAGTCTTTCAAAGGATAGTTGTTAATGAATGAGACGTATATTCTAAAAATGAAAGTTTCCGTGAGCACTTAAACCTCTCAGGAAGTGTGCCCTCGTATATTTGTAAATAATTGTATATTTTGATACAAATACAATAATGCTATTCAGATCTTTTCCACTATTGAACTGTTTCAAATACAACTCAGAAATTTTGTTTTTCTTACACATCCATATGAAAATAGTCCTAAGCAAACATTCAAATAGTAAAGTTAGACAGCCTGAATTGTAACTGGTTCTTTTCAAACCTGTAGTGACATCACAGAGAGTGTTTTATACGGTCTGTGCCAATAGCACGCATGCCATATGTCCTTCAGCTATATATCCATAACTGTTAAGCAATAAAGAGGTGGATCTGAAGCACTCGATAGCTGATGCCATGGCAAAGCAAAAAATTCAGCAAGCGTCTCTTAAAAAGGCTGGACAGCATATCTCATGTTGCTCAGCATTCCACATTTGCTCTACAATTAAAGCCTAACACCAAGAAATAGAACCAATTCAAAGAAAAATTCCATGCTGGGAAAGAGCCAAATTTGATCATGTGAAATTGTAGACAAGTTTATACAGAAGACAGAGGGGGCAAACTCAATCTTGAGTTGACCTGTTACTTGAGCATCTGGGCAGATGTTGATGATGGCACTGCTGCGTTTGCAGTCTTGAAATAAGCCCACGTTAATGATCCGTTGCCACTAGCTGCGCTACATTTTATGATGTAACTGAAGTCAAGATCCATCAAAAAAAACGTTTTCACTAAAGTTTACAAACAGTGTTGCACAATCAAGATGCTAAATCTTTTGTTTCATAACTCAAAATGATATACCCCTAAATCAAATTAGGTTTCATGATTTATTTTGGACATTAGAATTTAATCCTTAACTATGAAATACAAACTACTTCATATTGGCTTTATTCAAATATTGTCATTTCAAGCTTGGGAAACTGCCCAGCCATTCACTGAGCGGTGGTCGACAACATGAACATTAAGATTAAGAAAGTGATTGTACTGGTCATTTGCATGCTGCAGGGGGATACAGGTTGTCTACTGTTGAGTATGAGCAGCTCAGCATTTCGTCTTTATCACTCGCTTTGTCAGCCACAACAATATTCACACAGTGAAGCTCAAATAAAACGCTACACTGGCATTTGAAAACAAGAAAGTCATCATCACAACTCATTTAAAATTCCTCTACTTCCAGTAATGAAAGACACAAAGCGATGATTGAATGTATCTTTAGGAAAAGGGAGCTGCTCTGTTGGTGGGCAATTTATTTTTTTCCTGGGAATTTTTTTTGTCTTCTCCTGCTTCTTCTTGTCTTTCCCAAACAAGGGTTGGAGTTTCAGCAAATACATGCTAATGTGAATGTAAAACCTAAAAAAAAGACTTGAGCTGCTAATGTTTGTGGTTTTTTTCTTCCATTGTTCCCTTTTCTGTCCAATTCAAATAATTTCCCAATCCAATCCATCTTCATGTTTTTGCTGATAAACTGATGGATTAAATGCTCAATAAAAGATTGAGGAAAATGATCCAACTTCTCAAGTAATCAATAAAAATCAATTTCAAAAACACACACGTGAATTCGTTTGATAATGTTATATGTTAACTGGGCTTCCTGGCCGTGAAAAGTAGACTCTGTAAAGTTATGTGATTGGTATAAAAAAATACTGTATGTATATATGTATGTATGTATTTATATGAAACATAGGATGACCTCTTAGAATATGATGCATTGCTAAAAAAAAATTCAAAGCAGCTAAATTATTGCAACCCTAAATATTAATACATATAAAATTAATACATGTAAATGAATTACTGTATGCAAATATGTCAAATGCTGATGCTTGGTTAGTGGAAAACAAGTGTTGGTATTTGCCACACTGGAATGAGACTCAGCATCTCATAATGATTCTTTTTTCATGCAAGATTATCATGAAACAAAATCAGTACATCATCTTTAAAAAATGGGTATGTACAGTCCTTTTTGCATACAGCCACTTTGTCACATGCCATGCACATGCCCCGCCCCCCACCTCATACTTTCAGAGCAAGTCAGTGACCGCATGTTGAACTCACAGGCCAATCATCGAATCTGAAACACACTTGAATAAGTCTTTTATTTGTCCCATAGAGGGGAATTTCTCAGTGTTACAGCAGCAGCAAAAGATAAAATAACAGTATTGCACTCTGTATTTACAAAATGTAGTGGACAATGTTGGTGTGAAAACAGCTTATACCTTGTGAGTGTTGATGGGAGGGGTCTACAGGGTGCAGTGTTGTTGTTATAGCAGCAGGAAAGAAAGACCAGCAATATCGCTCCTTCAGACACTGAGGGTGCAGCAGTCTGTCACTGAAAGATTCTGAACAGACCTGTCAGAATGTCCTGCATGGGATGCGAGCTTCTCTCCATGGTAGACGATGGCTTAGGCACTATCCTCCTGTCTCTCAGCTCCTCCAATGTGTCCGGAAGGCATATTAACACAGAGTTGGCCTTACTCACCACCTAATTCATTATTTTCCTGTCTCCGGTTGCGATTTTACTTCCTCAGCATAACGCTCGATAAAAGATGCCTGATGCCACCACAGATTGATAGAAAGTCCAGTCCAGTTTGTTGTCCAGGCGAACACCCAGGTAACTGTAAGAGTCCACTATCTCAATTTCCGTTCCCTGAATGGTCACCAGTGTGGATGGAGTGAGTTTGCCCCTGCTGAAGTCCACCACCGGCTCCTTGATTTCCCCAGTATTTACAGTTTCTGGAATTGGTTCCACTGGAACCAGCCCACAAACTCCTGCGTAAGCTCCCTGCATTCCATGTTTTCCCCATCAGGCCAACACGCCAACAATCACAGAGTCATCAGAAAACTTCTGCAGGGGGCAGCTGGTTGAGTTGTATGTGAAGTCTGTAGTGTAAAGGGTGAAGAGGTAGGGAGCCAGAACTGTTCAGGACACCCAGCCTTCCTCACTTTGATCCTCTTCAATTCTTTTCTCACCTGGGTGGTGTTGAGGGACAGCTGAGGACAGGGAGGCAGTATGCGGGAGGTAATAGGTGGGGTGGAGGGGTGTTGAGGGGGGAGTGCAGAAGATGTGCCGGCACAGTGTTGAGAGATGTTTTGGTTGTGTTTACCAGTTGTTGATAATTCTCTTTCTAAATAGTAGCAGCATTATTTCAAGAGTGTCGCGATCCATAATCCTCCTGTCGTTCACTCAACAGAGTTGCAATGCATATAGAGGATGCAAAGCTTGCTGCTGTTAGTCAGCCTAATGTTTAAATAACAGCACATTTCAAAAACTTTCCCATCAGCCTGTCAACAGAACTTGAAAAATTGTAGCATCAACCATTGTTCTCAAAGCTTTGCAGTGATTTCCACTATTTAGACACCACCTGAAGAAGATAGAGGGATGTAAATGATGTTGAAGACCTGCTTAAGCTACTGGACGCTAAGCGAAGCCCCAGTGACAACTAATACAAGATGTATGGTAACCCATACCACAGGTCACCCTCAATGACAAATTACTTTACAAGCTCCCCGGAACTGTCATCCTCAGAGCATCAGCAGGGACACACAGACTGAACTTTCTTCATGTTTTCTCTGGAAAGCATCTGACTGCCAAAGGTAGGTTATTTGCAATATGTTGATCACAAATGGAAATTTTTTTTATTTTATCAATGATTAATTAATAGAATAAGGCAGAAACAAATGGACTTTCTCTGAGCCTTATCATTTTATATGTTGTATATATGATGCACACAGTGCCGGCCAAGCAAGGTGAGGTGCTGAGCTTGTATCTTTGCAAGAAAGAAAGACTCGGAAAGGTTTGACAGGGCTTTAAAAGGGTAAAAGGAGAAACAAACGTCACATGCCCCCCAACAGGATCGAAGCCAGTGTCGTAAGGGGTCAGATGTGTTCAAGCAGTCATGGAGAAGTCAGTTCCCATTGCTTGCCATTTTGTCACCCTTGTCACCTGTTGTATTGCCTCTGACTACCCAGACATCAAGTGTTCAGCCTTCTCTGTACCATCAAGGAGGCCCTGATGCCTGTGCTGTGAGGGGAAGATGCCAGTGGCGGCATGCTTAGTGCAAAACTCTCAACACTACCTTTAAAGCGAAGGATAAACCCAGGCTGCATGTTGAGTGAGTGAGCTCTTTATTCTGTTGCCCAAATAAGTGATGGTTATTTTTTAACCTTTGTTTTATTAAGCTCAGTGCCCAGACAGAGAAAGGAGAGGACACCATCGTGAGCTTGTATCCTTCACGGACTTCACTTCCTACCTGTTGCAGCCATTCTGAGAGGACATTGTATTCCATCGCCCGCATTAGGGCTGCACGGGGTTGTGAGTCCCACATGAATATTGACACATTCATCCATCTTGTAACTGTGTTTTATTGGGTTGAGAGCTTGTAATATTAAAGGGGGTGCCCTTGCCAATAATTGAATGTAGTTGGTAAAGGTATAAATCTCACCACAGAATTATTAACAGGAGTATCATTAACCCTTTCTGATGACTTTAATTGCATATTGTGATTTACATCTGATGGGATGCGGGACATTTTAAGTGTGATTTGTTGATTTTGATATCTGTTTATCAGTGTACAATAGGACGCCTGCTTTTAATGAGCTGATTTTATGAGTGGGGAGTGACTGTGTCAATCCAGCTTTGGATCACCACTTGCATCTCTTTATGGCGGAATACAATTACTTTGATTTGAATGTAATTAAGACAAGTGCCTATTAAATAAAACAGAGTATTAAGAACTACTGGCCGTTGTTACTAGAGCCTTTAATTGGTGGCATGCGACATAAAATACACACTGTACACGGTAGCGAATTTCATTCTGAATGCTCGTTATATCAAGCTGCCCATTGACTGTTATGTAGTCGTTTTGTCGATGTGCCAGGTCGCATGCTGCGGTGTCAAATCTTTACTTAGTACAGCCGCATGTGTTTGTGTAGCCTGTATACAGTCAAAGTTGGGCTGTTAAGAAAAATGTCTTTTTAACCTTTAACCCTCATATCCATGATAAATTGTGCCCCTAATTAACAATATATGCCCAAAAAATGAACAAAATGAATTTCTGTTCTTTTCCTATAAAAAGCCTATCGTGTTTCACTTGTGGTTAAAATAAACTGTACGTTTTCTTAATTAAGAGTTAGCCGAAAGAGACTGTTAACAACAAAATTAAAAACGTGCACTTTTCTTCTTGCTTGTAGTATCTACTACTGCTTTTAGAAATTGTTTCTTTCTCAACTATAATAGGAATTATTGGTATAACATATGTGTAAAAAACCATAAACCTTAAGGAAGAGGTCCTTTTAAGATATCCTGTCCCAGGTACATACAGTCAAATAGGCTACAGACGTGGTTTTGTGCAGCAACTCATACAGACCTATTTTCTGTATGCGTCAATCAACAATTCGTAGCATCCAGTCATGGATGACAGGCCCATGAGCTTCCCATCACAATTATGTGTTTCCTTCTGGTCTATGGATTTTCTGGATCATGTCATCAAATCATGTCATGATTTCTGGAAAGAGTTCTGTTGTGTTTCCTTTTTTTCCCTTTTTTTTTTTATCAAAGTAAAAGTCCAATGTAGTTCCATCGTATCAGACAAAAAGCAGAAATATCAGCAGCCAATATTTCCAAAAATGGGCAGCTCGAATAACAAAGCAAACGCGATCAACCATTTAGTGGCTTTAATATTTAATGTTTGGGGGATGCTGCTGGAATGGAGTGTTTCTGAAGGCCACGCCTTACTAATACTGCACAGAAACACATCTTGTTCACTGATTTGAGTATAGATAGTTCATATTTTTTTTTTATCTAAAATGTTTTCTGGTTTTCAAACTTTAACTGTCAACTTTATTGAAGACCTA
Source organism: Mola mola (assembly GCA_001698575.1). Classification (NCBI taxonomy): domain Eukaryota; kingdom Metazoa; phylum Chordata; class Actinopteri; order Tetraodontiformes; family Molidae; genus Mola; species Mola mola. The sequence continues at coordinate 595,045 of KV751414.1, forward strand.
AAAGACAGATGACTTAACTTAATGTTGATATACCGCCACGGCTGTATTCACATGGAATCCAGCAGGTGGTAGGTCGCAAGGGGACACCTCCTAGCTGGAACAGGAAGCAACAACAGTCTGTGAATGTGTGGCTGCCTGTATGTGATTGTGCTAGGCTATAGTCCCATATGGAATTTTTAATTTAATAATAAATAGATAAACAAATACACCACAAATAGGCGAGCCAGACACCAGTTTGCCTGTATGGCTTTTCTTGGGGCAACAAGGTCCGCATCCAGTGTGGAAGAACCAGGGCAACCTGATTAGCAGGGGGCTACTGGAAAAAGACATTGGAACAAGACATTCTTGGACTGGAATGGAATTGATGGAGTTCTACTACACCAGTAACCCCAGCGAGACAGTATGCCTGCAGTAGATGTGGGACCTATGGATGCTTTGAAATCCAACGGCTAAGCTAACAAACAAAAAAAATCTTGTAACTCAGTGTTCTAATGTTCGCAACTGCAAATTGCTATCACAACTAGAGATCATTGAGGTACAACAACAGTACCATGGCAAAGGAGTGTCATGGCTCCTTCTTGTCTTTTTTTTGTTTGTTATACATGTTTTGGGCTCTGCCTTGCTTGGCCATTTTTTTCAAAATTTTGGCAAAGTTGTCTTGTGGTGACAGATCTCCTTTGCAGGGTTGATCATCATTAAAAATTGAAAGCATTTTACAGCAAACTGTCCATGCCTGAGGCACTCGAGCCTGAAGAGGTAGACTACAGAAGTCAAGGCCAAGAGGACAAGCAGGATGTTCACCAACTAACCATCCAGAGTGCACTCTCAGTGACATGGCATTACGATGACTACAGACACACACAATGATGACACTGAACATAAAGCATTGCATTTAGAAATCTCATATACAGCCAGTTTCAAAAAAGAATCAAACTCAAAGCAGCTGAACATATCATTTTTGTTATTTCATTCTTTTCTTTTTTTTTTTGGTGCAAAACGCTAAAATATATCATATTATTATGAATGATAATAGTAGAATTATTTTACAAATATGTAAGTTGATGTGCATATGCGATCATGCTGAAAAAATGCTGCGCAAAATCTATTAACTCTATGTGAGTAAAACCAAAATCAACACTCTGCAGGATTTGTTTGGGTTCAAATTGTTTTTAATGCAAAAACTATCTGATGATTCAAATTGATTGTCTGCTAAATTTATGACTGACATTGTATACATGCTTTAATGTCTTTGATGGGGCTCCAATGTCTTTGAGGATGCAATACTTGAAAGAAGATGCAAATTCCACTGTGGGAAAAGGTGAAGGTAATGACATAATATACTGTAAATATAACTGAATATAAACATATAAACATTGCAAGAGTCAAGAAGTCAACCAGAAGCTTTCTGAGGTACATTTTGTCAGTTGATCCATGCTGGTTGTGACTTCAGAGAATTTTATCTTCAGATCACAACGATATCAAAGACCAATTGCTTTTTTTTTTTTTTATAAATTTGCTTCATCATCATTAACCAGCATGCCACGGAGAAAGAAAAGAGCCAGCAAGGTGAGATGGTCGACCTGTGAGAAATTTGATTGCTGTTGTTTTTAACTTCAACAAAATAACAGATATGATATTAGAGTCTTTTCAAATGTAATACAGAATTCCTGCTTTCATTCTGTTGAATGAAAAAGATATATTTCTTTGGTCACTGTGAACAGGTCTTCAGTAAAGAAAGGGAGGAAGTGAGGAGGCAGAACGAAGGGGACCAGAACGTGGCGACCATGTTCTCAACCGAGAACATGGTCGATCCAAAGGATTTCAAAAGTGAAGTGCTGATGCTGCTGGAGGAGAATAAGGCCCTGAGGACGAAGCTGTCCATCTTTGAGGATGAGAACATGCACTTAAAGGTTAACCTCCAGCGGGCGACAGACGAGACTAGACGAAAAGAGCAAACCATCAGTTCTCTTCACCACCAACTCTCTCAACTCCAGCTTCGCCATGAAGAAGAGGTGAGAAAGAGACACGATGAGATCATCTCTCTTCACCAGACTCTTCAGGCCCTGAAAGAGGAGATGGACAGGATGAGGGCAAAGAAAGACCAGGAGATCATCAGGGCCGACAACAAGAGAAGAGCACGTGTCAAAGCTCACATTGACACTTTGGCGCTGCTGGCCGTCACACAGTCTGCGCTGGAAAAAAGCAACCAGAGGTGTGACACTCTTGAGGAGAAACTCTGCAAACTGTTGGCTGAAGCTGAGGAAAAACACCAGCAAGAACTCTTGGAGAAAGAGGAGAGCTTCAGGAAGGAGCTGTCGGAGGAAGTGAGCAGACTGACCAAAGAGCTTGCGGACAGAGAAAAGACAATGAGCCGGCAGCTTTCAGAGACAGAAGAAAACTTCAGAAAGGAGCTGTCTGACACGGTCATGAAGGCCACAAAGGAGCAAGCTGAACTGAGTGAGAGTTGGGTGGCCAGAGCTCTGCAGTGGGATCAGGAAAAGAGAGAGCTGGAGGACAAGATGCTGCTCAAAGAAAAATGCCGGATCCAGGAGGAGGAGGACAGGATGGAGCAGATCCGACACCTCACAGAGGAAAACGTACAGCTTCAGGTACGCTGCCTCGGCTTTTCTTACATCTTATAACATCTTTCAGAAGACTTCAGACCTTTGGAAGTAAAATCAAAACACGCTGTCTTACTGTTTTCAACAGCTCAAAAAAGAAAAGAAGAAGTGTAAGACCCTGATGTTCTGGAGAAAAAGACCAAAAACCTGAAAACTTCATCATCCCTCCAAAAGCACCCATCACTTCTTCATTCCTACCCAAACTTACCCCTAAACCTCCTGCCACTAACTCCACCCACTCCTCCTACCCCACCTACCCTTCATCCTTTTCCATATAAACCTACATCCCCGTTTTCCCCATCACTGTCCTTCCTAATTTAGTTAAAATAAACTTTGTAAACCATAAAAATGGCTGGAGGCGTAATGTTTTCTAGTTGTCCATCCATTTGTCCCATTCCCAACTTTTTTCTTGTTACCAAGCTATGTATTAGTCACTACATATGAATCTACACGAACATCTATGAACTTTTTGATATTTTATCTTATTTATACTATATTTTGTGGGTTGATTGTAATATTCAATATTTTCTCCATGCATTAATGTTAAGTGATATTTGTATATTTTGGTTGCATTTGCTTTCTAGCCTCAAAGCCTAGTATTAATTAGATCTATTACATTAGAGTCAGTATGAATACAGTACACATTTTCTCCACCTATGGAGAAAGTGAGCATATTGTGATGGTAAGAGTCAGTAATTCATTTTATATAAGAGCATCTTTTTACTCAAACGAAAGATTAATCAAGGACACAGAAGGCAAACAAGCATCTCCTCTTGTCTCTAATGTTAATAGCGATAAAGTAGGATTTTTAAATGACTTCCACTTGTAGACTATACTAATAACATGTGAATGGAGTGATAAATGAGACCAATTGTGGGGAACGCTGCATTTTAATTAAGCAGCAGTGTTAGGCGAGCAGGCGTCATTGTTAAACTCAACTCTCCATTGCAATTATGCTGCTCTATTCATGTGTAACATAATGACTTGACGAAAGTTCTTTGTTGGCGTACAGTAAAAGAATAATTGTTCCCTTTCACACCCAAAATGGCACATCTCAATTTTCTATTCAGATTCTATAATAGTCATGCAGACATAAGGTACTATCTATTGTTTATCCTTCCTGTTAACTGCGTTCGGGCTGTATGTTACTTTTTTTTATGTGACTGACTTCTTGGATGTTGATCAAGAGAGAGTGCTGAAGAATTGACTTAATCCTTCAGAAAAAAAAAAGTTACTTTTTTCAAGTCAGGTTCGGTAGGTTTTCAGTTTTGTCACTCTGGTCTAGTCGAGCTTAGAAGTTCAAGCTTTTCATTTAATGTAACCCCCTCTAAACCAGTATTTGTCAAGTGAAGGTGGAGAGGGTCTTCAGCGCAAGACGGTGGGCCGATTATCTCTGTGCTGCAGGGTAAAGTTTTCCATGTTGTGTTATGATGTTTTGATAGTGTTTCTAGAGGTGAGAGTTGTAAACACACTTAACTGCCAATTAACTACTTTGACTTATTCCACAAAAGAGAATCAGTAATGAGGTGGTGCATGCTCAAACTTTAGTCCAAGAACTAATTTTGTTTCTTTACATTTGCCCTCTTGACCTTATGCGTCATTGGTGTTAATTAGGAACACAGTTGATCTGTGAACTGTCGGATCGTGTATGGTTTAACACACATTATCAACTGCGGATCATAGTTTCTTTGCATAAACCACAGCAAACTCATTCCAACTTCACCGACACATATAAATCATGAGACAGCATTTAGCAGTGGGCTTACTAGTGGTGTAAGGCCTTATCGCTGAAAAGCGATGATGTACTGTGTCATTCCTAACCTGGATATGAAAACTATGGGTCATGCTAGCGGAAGTTGCTTCACTATTGGGGACAATATGGGCAAAGTGTTTCACATAATGTCTTTTGTCTGTCCACTTCATGTGAGACATAAAATGCCCTCAAAACAATGAGTGCAGGCTGCCAATTTATGGAAGGAACTGACATAGTTAAATGACAGAAACTTGGTTTGTGTGCGCTCTCCCTTTCTATGACTATGCCTCAGAATGGAATATTTCATTTTGTTCCATGCAGTAACGTGGGGACAACATCACATAAAAAAGGTAGTTGTTTGACAGGATTGCTCAAGACATGAACAAAGTCAGGTGATTAAAGTCATTACATATTGAGTGTTTTTGAGTGGATCGTTTGTGAAAAGAAAAATTCATTTAAATGACGATACGAAAAGCTGCACATCGCCATCGTCAGAGCTCACTGTGTTGTTTGGTCAAGTAAGTTTTCCATGTTTTATTATCATCAAATGAAAGGTTGATGATGGTTCACATCCATTTCCTC
>KV751414.1:605906-633838 GCA_001698575.1 Mola mola
ATAGGATATACGGTATGTGTAGATCTCTTCATTGTAATTAATCATATATTAACACAAGTACAGAATAATTGTATTGCGCCCACAATTTTTGACATCAGGAAAACGTAAAAAAAAGTGTTTAACTGTCGCTATTCATGTCTCCGCTGACTTGAGCATTTTTTTCTCATCTAAACCAGTAAGTGATGGATATGCAATTGTCCAAAAACTAGAATGGTACTAACATTAAAAATAGTGCCAAGGCCCCATAAATGAGAATGTTAGGATGTATATAGTGCCTTTCAGGTCCACTCACTGCTAAAAGTGCTTTTCATTTTCACTCATTAACTTTTCATACCTTTTGTATGTAGCCTAAGGAAATGAAGTTTCATTATATAATCTTTTGTTATGTTATTATGACTACTGTGTTAAAAAACTATATAATGATTAATAATCATCTTGAAAAACTATCCGTTGCAGTTCGATAACTCTGAACCTGTTCGTTACATGTAAAGTCACATGTGGTTGCGACTGTTTATTCATCCAAATATGGAGCCTAGTCATCATCCTTCCTCCATGCAGTCTTACTCTGTTTCTCCACTTTTCTCCTCTACTCCATTTTGTTCCAGTTAATCCCCTCCTATGCACACAAAGTCACGACCAGACTGTCTCACATTCACTCCACGCCACCCAAGGATGACACTATCTGCTATCTCCCTGGCAGATTAAGGCCTTAGATTGCAGCACCATAAACAAGTACCTGATCAAAGCTCTCTGTCACGGATTATCTCCTTCAGAAACAATGTACGGTAAAATTGACACAGGTAAAGCTGCACAAATGTCAAGGAAGCTTGTTTCTTTATTGGTTTTCAGCTCAATCGCACAAAAAACACAGTCTGACACCTTGTCTGGTTTTTGTAAGAGAGCCATAACCGACTGCGGAAAATGTTGGGATTTGAAAAAAACGCGACCATATGGACCATGAAAGGTTTTTGTCATTCTACTTGCTGAAAAACCTGCTTGCATTGTCATTTTCTCAGCGCTGTTTGCTTTGATTCTTGATGATGGAGATTAAAGTGCTTTAATTTTTCATTGGTAAAACCTTGTACAAGCATGCTACCGATGAATAATTTCACACATTTGTTCCACTAAGATATAAATGTGAATGTTTTTAGATGAGTGACCGACAAGTGACAAACAATAACCAAAGAGTCTAGAATGACACGTCACCCTTGTCATTCTAGAGTCAGTAAATAAAACAATCATACAGGATGCGTTCATTTGACTGCCAGCCATCCATGTAGGGGGGAGGGATTTACTGCAGGTTCCAGAGTTTAAAATCGCAAATGGGTTCTGCTGTGTCCAATTAACAAGGAAATACATGCTACCTCCATTTTTTTCTTTCTGAAAGAGGGTGTTTCAGGATCTAATTGATGAATAGCAGCTATAACTGGGAGCTGGGTCCTTCAATTGAACTTTAATTCACATGTGAATCAATCATTTTCACCCCTTTTACGACATAATGGATACTCACGGCTTTGATTACTGTGCATTTTGTCCTTGTGATGTGGTGTGTGCGTTAGTGTGTGTGTGTGTGTGTGTGTGTGTGTGTGAGAGCATAAGAAAGAGAGAGAGAGGAAGTAGGGATTTTTCATTGAAAACGGTAAACAAGGAAATCTCCTTTCACTCTCTTCCCCTGTCTCTCATGAAGTAAACATGGCCTCAGCTGTGCTCTTTGCAGGCCCCACCACTCAAATACTGAATTTTTTGTCCTTCTAGCAGACAGAACAAAGCAATGTAAAACGAACTGCAACAGTTTGAGGTAAAGAAAGAAAGTGAGAGTATGTGATTATAATGATACATTGCTCCCACTTGTGATCAAAAACCCAATCCTTATGAATAATTACATTTATTAAATCTGGGCTTTTTACACATACATTTTTTGTTACTTTGAACACCCTGCTAAATGCGCTGCCTCTTGAATTTGTCAACACTAGCTATACTGATTTGTATTTCACAGTACAACACCGTGCCAAATCAGGTGTTGGAGAAAGTTTAGAATTGTTTCATACTAAAATAAATGAAAGTAGAAAGAATGCACACGAGTGCAAACCTCTACCATCGCAGCTACAATAAGTCCTCTACAATATAGGCTCCCCAGCAATAAATGCTTACTTCTCAAGGTCATTCTTCTCTGTGAGCTCATATTTCAGCTTTCTATACTATTACTGTTTGTTTGCTGCGCAGGGTCTGGTACATGCCAGTAAATGTATTTCCTATCCGATGAGTTGTCAAAATAATCAGAGTTGAAACAATTAGGCGATAAATTGATTGACAGTTCAAAAGAACATTAGTCGCCAACATTTTTCATAGCAATTGTTTATTGAGCAAAAATGTGACACCTTTGCTGATTCCAGCCTCTTAAATGCAAAGGGTTTGCTGTTCTTTTGTTTCTCATTTATGCAAAACCACTCCCAAAAAAAGTTGTGACATTGCGTGAAATCAAAATAAAAGCAAATCCTTTTCAACCCATCTTCTACTCAATTCAGAAAAAAGACACGATATTTAATGTTGCAAACTGATAAACCTTATTGTTTTCTGGAAAATAAATCTGATTCTTGATGCTTGCAACACTTTCCACAAAAGCTGGGACATGTAAAATAATGATTGTGATGGTACAAAAAAGCAGCAGTAAAACACTGAATACAAATGGGCAAATATAATATGAACATTGTAATTTTGCTGAATCGCACAAATACCATCAAAGTATGAACAAACAAATTACATGATGTAATTTGTTGAATGTGCGAGCTGTTGTTTCACTGAGAGGAAACTGACACTGACAGCATGCACTTCCTTTGCAAGAGCGCGACCCACAGGGGTCACAAGTCCCGGAGTCTGTATCTCCTCACTACTCTGGCAGCACCTGATTAGCAAGACGACTTGACTGCGGCGTCTAAGTCAGCGATGATACCCGATGACAGAGAACATTCAGGACTGGTGGTCAGCGGCCCACCAGGACAGAGTCTGTGGGACACTCGCACAAAGCCGACTCAGACGCAGGAAAAAAAAGTTGACTTTGTTTAATCAAGGCAAAGGTCAGTACACAGGTTGGCAATCAGAACAGCTAAAGGGATCCAAAATGGCAGACAAAGAAATTCTGGTACACAATAAAGTGGGTGATACACAAACACAAGGAGTTTGCTGGAACGCTGTCACGAAGGAATAACGAGATTTGGCACAGGAGGGTTTAAACACAAGGACTAATGACAACCGGGACACAGTTGCAGGGGGACACGAAAGGCAGGAAACACTTGACAGGAGGACGCGAGACAGAAACAGACTACAAAATAAAACAGGAAGTGACAAATAAACAAACTGACTAGACATAACGGAACTAAACGGACCCTGACACAGTGCAAAATATGCTCTGAGGCCAAATTTAACATTCACATTTAGAAATGCATGAATCAGCATGGTCTTACCACTTGGAGTGTTTTCCTTGTCTGTCTCAGGCATTAGATTCTTTAATTGTGTTGCATTTTAGATGCTGCTGTATCTTTATGTATTGGTGTAATAAAAAAATGAAAAGGTGTTGTGATGTCAATATCCCCTCCTCAGATCACCTAGATTTTACCACACACACACACACACACACACACACTCAACATTGTACTTTTTCCTATCCAATTTAGATTCCTGAACTTTCATACAATGCTATACAGGCTCTCCCCTAGCACACCGAAACATACAACATCAGCATCATGGATCACTGCAAACACTGAATGTACATTGCATGTACAGAAAGTGTTTTTTGCTCCCATCTATACTACCTCTGAATTAGCTCTGCTATTTTGTAAGTATGTTCACTTTGCTGCTTTGTTGAAGAATCCATAGCTGATCTGGATCCAGGATGCTGTCACATTTCAGCTACCTGCATGCTTGCCAGTGGCACATGATTTATTTCTTTACTACCATTTCAGATGGGTGGTGGAGAGATGCGCCCTCCTTAGTGCTTTTTTCTAGTTGAGTGTCTTTCTCTTGTTGCACCTTATCACATAATAAATTTAAAGATAACTTGTTCCACTGAATTCTAATTTGTATGTATTTAACACGTCACTTATTACTCTTACATTTATATTATGTCATGTTACATGACTAAATCTTGTTCTGGGTTTGCGAAATGTCATTAGCTTGATGAAAATACATAAATGCAACATAAGAACGATTTGCTGGCTGATTGTACCAAAGACTTTGGTGGGTCTTTTTACTGCTTTTCATAAAAAGAAAAACATCAGAGAAACAAATCATGTATTTTTTCCTGCATTTTTAACTTACTGTATACTTCAGTGAGTTAGTGTTGTTTTTATTGTACAATGTTATAAATTAAACTGAGGATAATAATAACAGAGCAACTCTCGGTGCAAATGTTCAAGCAGTTCTACGCATGTCTCATTTTATGCAGTTAGGCCCTTTCACCAGGACCAGCCATGATTCATTCTACTCCGTCATTAGTATTGTAAAAACCCTAAGAGGTGAGCCTCAGAACAACCAGCCAGTGAAACCCACCTTGTTGTTCCAAAATACATCCTCATCAGTGTTGAAAACAAAGAAGGCACATGCACATTAAATGAGTTATCCTATCACATAGTTGCTGGCTAATGAGCTACCTAATTTAATTCATTACCGTGCCATACAAGAGCATGAATATTCAGAGAGACCCTTTGCTGAAAAGAAAGCCTGCATGTGATTGTGGCTGTGGCTGTGGGAGTGAGATATGCGTTTCTGCACCACAAAACCAGTTGTGCTTATTTTTTTTATTTTTTTTTCATAAGACTGTGCTATTTATGAGGGCAGTAAAACAGAAAAAAGAACAGCCACCAGCTGCTGTAAAGGTGACTGTTAGCTTATAAATCATGAGCTAGTGATGCCCCACAGCTGAATATGGCTGTCTAAAAACAACATACCTTGTGACAACTTTTTTGGATAATGCTATAAATTTAAAAGCAACAGTTTTCATTTAAAGATGTTTTTGTGCAAAATATGAGCCTATTGTGTGATAAATATGCATAGTGGCCACCCTCTACAGGTTGAAACCAGCTATTGCAGCTGATTGTTTTCATGAGCAGATCTTTCATGCAGGAGATGGTTGTTGACACCAACCATCCCTCCCCCAACCCCTCTCTCAGTTACATGTTTTTCTTCATTTTTGGGGGTGCTTGTCTTGGTCTGCTTTTTTTTCTGTTTTAAATTGTGGTATTTTTCTGTTCTTTGCTCCTCCCATGACTGATTGATGTAACTCTAGACTGTGAGTAACAGACATGAAAGGGAAGTAGAACGATATAGAAGCTGCTTTAAGTCAGGTCCCAAGTGCTGCTATAGAAGAATATATCTACTGATAACCATTTTTCTCTCCCCCATGTTTACTTCACTTAGCCTAATTCATAGCAAGAGAAAAGTTGAGAAAAGGGTCAGGATAAAATGAGGAGGAACTGTTTCTGTTACTTACAATAAAGACCAGTGAGAAAATAAGTTTTTGAACATCTAAAAACGTATTTGTTAAGAGATCATACTTAATGAACGTCTTACATTAAACACGTTTCTTTCTGGATGGTCTTTATTTGACCGTGGTCCAGTTCTTAAACAAGAATAACCTCACAATATGAAATAGGACTGCTGGCCCATATAGCAATGCTAAATAGAAAGACACCCTGCCTCCCTTTGTTTACTATTGTTTTCATTTCCCTCTCTGTGAGACCAAATATTGAAAAAGGGCCCTTTCTTTATTGAGAGGGACTCTCTTTAGTCAGTAAAACCCATTGTTGTGTTGGTAAGGAGGGATGGAGCACTTTCATCCGTAGCCGTAATTTGGCTTTTTACATCTCCCTAGACTGTATTTCTCTCTGCAAGCACAGAGGCCTACAAAAAGTCCATTAAGTCCTATCGTTATGAAGAGGGACAGAACATAATGGTGTTCTCAGAGAGCTGAGTGGTGAACAAAAAGGTAGACGAGATGTCCAGCCGCTCCACTCATTCCATGGTGGACGAGACAAGGCTCCGGACTTCAGCCTGTGCCGATACAGCAGTAATGAATGGGAAGGCAGCACTGCAGGAGCCATCAACCTACCAATCTCTCATCAGAACTGCTCCCACTGGTATTTCATTAAAATACCCCTTCACTTTCTGAAGCTTTATCTGAGGTGTCTGTCCAGCGCTCAATAACTATTGTTCACCATATTGAGAAGTTGAAATAATGAATAATGAAATGGTTTAACTGACTTCTATGCAGAAAACCTGACTGGAGGGATTTCTTAAGTTGTTCTTTCTGACAAGCTTCTCAATGAGACAAAAGGCACCATCCAGCATGGTATCTCCATGGTAAAACCTAGCAAAATTTCCGACTGCAACTCCAATAGTGATTTCCCAGGAGTATGTGTACACAATTATCGTGTTTGTACAACTTAAAAATCAGGAGTGTAGCGTTGTTGGTGTACTCCAATGGGTCAGCTGTTCTGAGGTTAAAATACAACATTTCATTGAAGACCACATTTTTGAAATTACAGAACCTTCTCAAAAAAACTCAACAGCATTTAAAAGAATAATATGTAAGATATTTACTGTATTAAATCATATAACAACCTTAATATAGGGTCAGAGGTCAAGGAAAGATGCCATGTTGAAATAGTAGCTCCATTGACAATAACATAGCAGCTAGTATTCCCTTCTCCTTAAGTTAGAATTCTAGTCCGGACTGGTCTGCTTTTGTTTAGACCAGAGCATGTAAGCAAGGTTAACACACTCCTACCTGACTGTTTTGGACTGCATTCCCGACACACACCAAGATTTTGAAAGAAGACAGAAAAAAAAACGTTACAGAAAACATAATATTGTGTTCTTATGTGCTATTTTTACAATACATTTATTGTACACCGTCGCTGTTTAATATAGACCTTTTTTTTTTTAAATGCTTTAATTCTGAAAAAACAACATCTTTTATACAACACAATGACACAACAAATAAACAACACTGTTTCACAAAATGCTACAGCTGCTACGAAACACCAACAACACCATTCTGCACACATTAATATCTACTACAGTTCCCAGTTCATCACAAATATGTACCATTACACAAAATATTAGAGAGCGTCTGGACTGTGTTTACAATTTATACATTACATTGTTTGACAGGCCTAACGTTCACTTACAGTATACTCCAATTCATTTGAAGCCGTGACTGACCATCTGAACGGAACAACAATTTTTCCAGATTGGACGATCGAAGATGGCCACCTCTGTCCCCCTCTGTTTAACGAAAAAAAAAGTTATTTAGTGGTGGGGGATGTTCCCATTAGGATGATGAATGTCCTAATTATTGTAAACAACGACGAACCAGGAGAGAAGCGTGGCTGGACTACAGGCTCCATACAGGCTCCAAGCAGGCTCCCGCCATTGAGAAGAGATGCACAGCTTGTTAATGTGTGATTGCATCTAATGACCTCCTGAACAGCGGTTTCCAGCTGAATTGTTCCCCAAGTTAGCAGCATAACTACATATTGTGCACTGGACTCTTACTGTCCACTTTGGCTTCTGACAATGAGTTTTGTGTGTTTTGTATTGTTACTCAGTGTAAATCTAAAACCGTTTTGTAGACAGCTTAGATTAAAAAGAATGAATAAATAATACCTTTCCCTGGGTTCCACTATCCATACAGGATACTCCATTGCAGATTGCAAAGTAAATACCCCCCTCCTCCCCCATACATTGTTATATCAACTCAAAATATTTGCTGCCAAAATAGCAGATTATAACCGTTATACAAAATAAGTATAGAAAAGAAAGTGCTGGATGATAAATTATAGGTTCCCTTTAAAAGTTATTATAAAAAAAACAGTTTGTTTGCATGCCATTTAGAATTATATAATTATCCCTGTCTGGTGGTGAGAAATTATCTTAATGTCATATAAAGTAAAATTTATTATTTTTCATGAAAATTAAAAAAATCTTTTGTGGCCTAGACATGAATTCGATGTAATTCTAATATCTTTGCCTCATTTCAGCTGGTTGATGAATGCACTACTTTAGGCCAACTCCATCTCCCCTCACCACTCTGCCCCTTGTCTGAATCCAGACTAAACCAGAGCTTTCTTGTCCTGTTATCTTCAGACTGTTAAACTAGTCTACTATACACTGCACAGTGGCAAGCTCTAACATTCAGCCAGCTGTAATTCAGCCATAACTGTTTAAACTGGACACGCTAAATATTGTAAGTTTGGTCTACAATGTTTACGGTTTACGTTATGCAAAGGTGTTCTACATAGAAAACCCAGGCTTGAAATTGCATTATTTCTGAATATTACAACTAAGGAAATATTCTAGGTTGTTTTAGTTTTACTTGTTATTAATTGAAGCCAACAGTTTCTGCTTGTATCCAGTCTTTCGATTCGTTTAACTAGATACCAGATCCATGTCCTGCAGACGATCTGTATGACTCAATGCTATTGTCACTGTCTTCGGATGAGCAGTGAGAGGAGAGAAAAATGAAGAACCTAGAAGTATAGCATGAGTGAATTTACCTTGTAAAATATCACTGCACAACTGACTTCATACCAGTGGCCACAAAGACGTTCACATGAAGGGCATCACATACACCACCATTAACTCAGTCAATGTGCCTTACATACTGCTGCCACCCTGATTCCTGTCCAGGCTGAGCTATTCAGCATTTTTTATGATCGATTACACAGTTAGTCAGGGGGAACCACTGGGCCTTTGGGGACCGACGACCACATACAGACTTACACATCTGCACAACTATTCTGCAGCACCTTTAAAAGCGTCCTTTAACCTTGATCACGAACAATGGAGAACATGACACCTAATAAGTGTTTCTCATTGTTCACTGTCCTTGTAAATACATAAATCTTCTCCGGCGTGTGCAGTTAAGGGTACAGTGGAGAGTGCAGAGCGATGAGCTAGTGTACATGAGGGGGAACTGAGGAAAATCTTTAGGAGGGAGACGGCCTAGTTGCTTCACTCTAGCTGGTATCAACCTGCCACAGTGATCAAGGACACAAGAAGAAATATTTGAAATAGTTCAATACAAGAAAAATAAAAAACACTATCATCGGTTTATTTTATTCTACGGTATGTGTCAGCTCTGTGATGCACTGCCTTCCTGGTCAGGGTGAACTCGCCTCTCGCTTGCTGTCAACTTCAGCCCCCCACAACACTGTAAAGGATACTGTCAGTGTTGATGGATTCATGTATTTTATCTTATATATGGAGTGTATGCTTTGATAATATTCATATATGTGCATTGGAATGGTTTCCCCTCTCTTGCTCCCAGATTGAATGGTATGTTTACATAAGAACATTAAATCAGTGTATTATATCTTTGGGTGAAATTGCCCAAAAGGACAAATTGAGATGTGGAGTTATTTTATGACACTGGCAGTAACTCAGCCATCCCAAACCCATCGTTACCATTGTTGGAAGTGAGGGGCAGGGAGATGGGACGCCAGCTGCCATAAGCATCGCCAGGGCAGACGGGATATCAGCAGGTGGCATTCTGGGAGAGTGCCGGTAAAGTGCAGTCACAGTGTCGTGGGCGAGATTTGGTTCACCGCTCCCCCTCCTCCCCCACTTCAGCCCAGCCCCCTCACCTTCACAGTCTCACTCACCTCCTCACAGTATGGACTGTTTCGTCCTGTAGGACGGACCACATCTTTTTTTTAATCCCCGTTTTTATCAGCCTTTTCTTATCTTTATCTTTTTTTTCTCGCCAGAAAGAGCAAGAGCCATTTTCTGCGACAGTTTCCACTGTTGTGACATTTAGGTCCTTATAGAAAAAGAAGAAATCATAGAAACTGAAATAAATGTGCTAATAAATGTCTCAAGAAATGTTCAAGAAAAAGTGTGCATTAAACTCCTTATTCAACAAAAAAATCAAAAAATGCTCATCTGACTCAAGCAAGTAAGTCAAAGTGTGTGTTGCTCACAGGTCCTAATAGATCCCATTGCGCTGCAAGACAGACACATTCCAGTCACATTTTAATATGTAACATCAGTGGTCTGACAGCAGACGCACTGTTCCCAACCATGCTTTAGCTACATGATTTTGCAGTAAAAGCATCACATAATCGAAGCCATTGTATCATATCTGATCACCAGAAAATGTACATGATTGCCATTTTTTGTAAAAAAAAAAAAAAAAAATGGCACTGGCTCAGAGTCACAGGCCATCTCCATTGAATGATGCACAGTCATCTGCAAAAGTAATATTTGTTCAAAGGAAGATGTCTTCATAAACAGCTGTTCTTTGCTTATATATATAAACCTGCCCCAGAGATAAAATGAAAATATTAACTTGCCCCTGACAGATTGTTGCTCTGCTCAGGACTAAACGTAGTGACAACAAAACGGCGAGGATGAGAGCCTTTCACTGAGCCTTTTCCTCATTGCATATTCCTTGTGACAGCGTTCCCCTGGGTGAGAAATTAGTTCTTCACTCTGTGACAAAAGTGTTCAGGTGACACAAGCCTGAAGGGACAGTTGGCATGAGTGTACAAAACACTGCTCCCACAGACAGCACACACTCCATAAACTGTACACTGTCTGTCACAGACTTCCCTCCCTCTACCCTTCTTTCAGAGAGATGAAGTGGCTCTCTTTCCCCGTCCTCTCCCATTGAGGAATCTGTTTATTCCAACAACCCCCCGCCTTCACTCGGGCCCTGAAGTGTGGATCACAGGAGATGAAAAGGCTTAGGCAAGTAAAGCTCTCCTCTTCCCCTCGCCGCACATTTCTGGTAGTTATTCATTCATGACAAAACCCCATTCACGCTCTGACAGCCTGTGTCCCAACTGATGTATGGTGTCATCCCCTGCCACCATCCCCGCAGTATGCACCGGAGTCCCTACTGCCTTCATCCCCCCGCACACACAAACCCGGCCTGATTCTATCCCGAACATCACTTTAGCTCAGGCAGGATATGACGTTGGGTTTGGGGGTTTAATCATTGACACAGCGACTTTGATACATGTCAGAGAAAAAAAGGTGATGGGGGTGAGCCCCAAGAAATCTATTCAAGATCAGACATTTGAGAGCGATGTCCCGGCCACGTGATTTTGAATGAAGGAGGAAAATTAATGCTTGCTCTCTCTCTGTATTTAATCTCATTTCATTCAGCGAGCACACAACCCCTTTCTCTATCAGACCTGGCAAAGGCACAGTGAGGCTTCAGATGAATATGATTGCCCTCCCTGTCTATCTCGATGCTTCGTGCGAGGAAATCAGCATTGTTTGTAATGCTGCTTGGGATGGTAAGGGTCAACTTGTAAATCAACCTGTCTTTTTGCCCTTGGAATTCATTAGCATACAGAGCAGGGAAACAAGAGTCTGCTCCCGCTAGAGGATAGGTTGCTCCTTGCACTGGCATGATAGTGTGTAAATCTTCTCACACCGTTACCAGCGCACATGATTGCTCACGCTATGTCAGGGGTTCTTGTTTTGTAACTTAAATAAATAAGAAAAAATGTTACAAAAGAAGTTAATGATGATGGGAAAACTCATTTCTCTCCGCTTTATGAAGTGTTTTGATTACTCTGGATGATTTAAACGTGACTGGTCATCGAAATTATTCATTTGAAATGATCTTATTTACACTTTTGGACAGAAATTAAAGACGACCTCCAAAGAAAATCTAATTTTTGTTAATATTTCCACAAGGTGTTTTTAGTGTACTATGACACACATCGTGACCTAAATAAGCAGTAAACAAAACCGGGATTTTCTTTTTTTGGGCAGTCCACAAATGACATGTCTCCAAAAAACAGATTCAGACAACCCAGGTCATCTAGTAAGAAACGTAAGGAACCACTTGTGGTGACCCGCTGGGGTGAGCTAAACGCTGTAGAAACTAAAGTTACCATTCCGATGCATCAACTTGTACAGTTCATCAACAGTTTGAACTACCAAATTCAGACATAAAAGTAGTTTCATCTACTCTTTTACGCCGCAGGGAAGGCTCTTCCTCTTCATGCTGCACATATATCGTTTGGTAGCATTACCTTTTAAAGTAACCTGTTGGGTTATTTTAAAAATGAAACTATTTGTTAACTGACATGGCAGCCCGTTTGTCATTTAGTTTCAGCTGGGGGACAAATTTAAATGTAACTACCTTCATACAGTCTTCAGGTTCTCTGTTGTGACCCCTGGTCATAGTTTTGTGTTTAGTCTTGTGTAATGATTTTCTCCTTGCATTTTTCTAGTTGGATTATTGTTTCTGGTGAGTGTGTGTGTGTGTGTGTGTGTGTGTGTGCTTGTGCTTATGTGGATGTCGGTGTGGAAATGCAGGCAGGTGAATACAACTGGTTGGCTGGAATAAGGGGGCTACTGCCACCACACTGTTCCTCCAGAAGATGGATCAGAGGACCTCCCTGTTTAAGTCAGCTGCAGGCAATTCATCTCTCTCCCACGTGTCACAATCCTAAGAAGCCAGAACTGTGTGTGGTCAGTTATTATATTTCAATCTATAAAGCTAACATCAACAAATCTGTATTTGTATTTCTTGTGGATTGTGGACATTTGTTGTGCTCACTTTTGTTAAGTGTTGATTTAATTTAAACTCAAACAACAGTATTAGACGTAGGAGATATACTGTATATATTTTTTTTATTTTCCATCATTTTCTCCTGTTTTGACTTACAGTTAAGGTAAGGTTAAGGTAAGTAATTTGTTATTTTGTTTTCTATTGTCTTCTTCTTGAGGTGAGAGCAAGGATAGTAGAATTGTTTTGTTTGTTATTTTGGGCATTGCTCGCGTCCGAATACAATAAAGCTGTTTTCGTTCTTCTTTAGAACATTCAAATGGTACTTGGACTTCTTTGGAGTAGGACGAGTGGGAGACAGTTCCTGTTGGATCTACAATCCTAGATTGGGGGGGTCGTAATATTTCAATAAACTAAGACTAAGCTAAATTGCCTCACTGATTCATTGGAAAACACATCCTGTTTTGTTTTTGGGTTTTTTTCTAGCAATCACCACCACCACCGGCATTGTTGGAATAAATCCGGAATCCTCAGAGTGCATGTAAAAATATGCTACTTCCACAATCTGTTTAATTCCCTGCTGCACACGCTCTGACAGTAAACTAGGCAGAGATATACAGTATATATATTTAAAAAGGGCAGCCTACACTGGCCTTTATGAAACAAACAGTATCTCTTACAGAGTACCGTACACCACGTTTCAACAAACGCTCAATTCACGGCAGGACACAGAATGTAACAACGCTTTTAGCAATAGTCAGTGAACTCACTAATTTGACTTGAAAGTGTGACAACAAATGCAAACACAGGTTGGTGGTTTTTCTTTTCCTAGGTGTGTGACAAAAAGGATACACCCCCAAACTAAATATATTGTTCAGCTTATTTTGTTGCTTGCATTCCTTAGGTATAGTAAAGGATATCTAACTGATACCTTTGTGGAAACAATATCGTTAGATTCTGTGACCAATTTATGGCTACACTATTGTATAGGAATGAAGGTATATTATTGTGCCAAATAGTAGTAGCATTACCTTATACTGTATTAATATTAGTACTACTACTACTACTCTAACAATGATAATGATAGATGTGGTCCCCATTCACCTATAGTGTCCCCTGTACTTCAATGTCTTAATGTCCTACATGGAATATCAGACCAGTCTAGGACACTAAACAAAATTAAGTTTCAGTTTTATTTCTGTCATTCTCTTTAAAAAAAAAAAAAAAAAAAAAAAAAAAAAAATCCCCACTCGCCCTCTCTGTGGGCAGTGTGTCTCCTTCAAGCTCGGGTCCTACCAGAGGCCTGGGAGCCTGAGGGTCCTGCCCAGGATCTTAGCTGTTCCTAGGAAAGCGCTCTTCTTGACAGAGATCTCAGATGTTATTCCTGGGATTTGTTGGAGCCACTCTCCCAGCTTGGGGGTTACAGCCCTGAGTGCTCCTATCACCACTGGTACCAATGATGTCTTTACTCCCCACATCCTTTCCCGCTCCTCTTTCAGCCCTTGGTAATCCTCGAGCTTCTCGAGCCCCTTCTTCCTGATGTTGGTATCACTTGGGACATCTACCACTACCGCCTTCTTATCCTGTTTGTCCACCACCGCGATATCATGTTGATTAGCCACCACCATCTTATTGGTCTGGATCTGGAAATCCCACAGGATCTTAGCTTGGTCGTTCTCAATCACCTTAGGAGGTGTTGCCCATTTTGATCCTGGAAACTCCAGGCCATAGTCAGCACAGATGTTTCTGTATATTGTGCCAGCCACTTGGTTGTGACGCTCCAAGTTTGCCTTACCTGCCTCCATCTTGCACCCTGCTGTTACGTGCTGCACTGTCTCAGGGGCATCTTTGCACAGTCTGCACCTTGGGTCCTTTCTGGTGTGGTAGACCCCGGCCTCTATCGATCTTGTGTTCAGGTCCTGTTGTTGTGCTGCCATGATCAGTGCCTCTGTGCTGTCCCTGAGACCAGCCTTCTCCAGGTACTGGTATGTTTTCTCGATATCAGCCACTTCCTCTATTTGTCCGTGGTACATCCCGTGCAGGGGCTTGTCCCTCCATGATGGTTTCTCTTCTTCTTCCTTCCCCTCACTGGGTTTTTGCTGCCTGAGGCATTCACTTAGCAGGTCATCATTGGGGTCCATCTTCCCGATGTATTCCTGGATCTTGGTCGTTTCATCTTGGATAGTGGCTCCGACACTCACTAATCCTTGGCCTCCCTCTTTCCACAATGTGTACAGCGTCAGGGTGCTGGACTTGGGCTGAAACCCTCCATGCATGGTGAGGAGCTTCCTTGTCTTTAGATCTGTGGCTTCTATCTCTTCCTTTGGCCTGTTTATTATACCAGCAGGGTATGTGATGACAGGAAGGGCATAGGTGTTGATGGCTCGGATCTTGTTCTGACCATTCAGCTGACTTCTCAGGACCTGCCTCACTCTACATAGTTACTGTATTTGGCTGTGGCTGACTTCCTTGCGACCTCTTCATGATTCCCATTTGCCTATGGGATTGCAAGGTATTTTTAGCTGTCCTGAACATTGGCTATGTTGCCTTCTGGTAATTCAACCCCTTCAGTTGTGATCATCCTGCCTCTCTTTGATATCATTCAGCAATCAATGTCTTGCTCACTCTTCGCATATAACTTGGTGTCATCCATGTAGAGGAGGTGGCTGATTGTTGTTCCATTTCTGAATCGGTATCCGAGGCCACTCTTTGTGATGATCTGGCTGAGGGTGTTCAGGCCAATGCAGAACAACAAGGGGAATAGGGAATCTCCTTGGTATATGCTGCACTCGATGTTAATTCGGGCATTTGGCTTTGAATTGGTTTCCAGAGTAGTCTTCCACAGCCCCATTGAGTTCTTAATGAAGGCTGTTAGTGTCCTGTTGATCTTATAAAGCTCCAAGCACTCCAGTATACATGTATGTGGCATTGAGTCGTAGGCTTTCTTGTAGTCAATCCAGGCAGTGCACAGGTTGGTCTTCCTGGTTTTACAGTTTCTAGAGACTGTCCTGTCCACCAGTAGCTGGTGTTTGGCTCCTCTGGTGTCACTACCAACAATTTTCTGAGCCCTGCTCATGTATTGAGGCACATGCCTACTCGTCTTGGCCGCAATGAGGCCTGACAGGAGCTTCCATGTTGTCCAGAGGCAGGTTATTGGCCGGTAGTTGGATGGAATTGTTCCCTTCTGAGGGTCTTTCCTTATCAGTACCGTGCGGCCTTGGGTCAACCACTCCGGGTGGGTCCCATCTTTCAGCAGCTGGTTCTTCTGAGTTGCCAGGCGTTCATGGAGTGCATTTAGCTTCTTTAGCCAGTAGCTGTTGATCATGTCAGGGCCTGGTGCTGTCCAGCTCTTCATCCCTGAGACTCTCTCTTGGATGTTTGCCATTGTGATGTTTACTGGGTCCTGCTCTGGGAGATGGCTGTGATCCTCTTTCAAGTCCACCAACCACTGAGCATTGGTGTTATGCAAGAGCATGTACAACTGTAGTGAACTAACACGTTCGTAGTCGTATTAGATGAAAATGTATTCTTTTCTTGAACACTTGCTGCACTCAACCGCAGCTGGCAGCATTGTATGTATTTAGATATAATATAGATTTATATGTTAATTTAAGAAATGCAAATTGTCAAGCAGTAATTTGTGTAAGGAATACCAGTGTCCAAAATAAGTACTCAAGCACCCATGCCCATCCCGATATGAATGTTTGTTGGAGATTTGTTGGGAGAGAAGCAGTAGTTGTCGTTTTTGGGATTTTAATGTGGCAGTGAATTCAGCTCTCGCAAGACAAGAATTAAAGTGAGGCTTTTGCTTGAGCGAATAAACAAATAGGATTTTAATCTTTAAAGCTGCAGTCATTATGATTGAGATTGGTTCTTTTTTGGGAAGAGAAGGATTTTTTGTAAATTGCGTTATTGAGCAGAACGTGGGACCAGTAGAGTCAGACTTCTAGACACAGAGCCATGTATTTCCGTCAGGGACGGTGACAATTTTTTTATTATTTATTAATATATGCTATTTTATTATTTAATATGACAAAGTTATTTTTTTTTAAAGTTACCGACTGCAGCTTAATGTAAAAGAATATAGTAGGACCATCTCTGTGAGGACCTATAATGTGGTTAAGCGCTTACTTGAAGAGACAGTTCATCCCAAAACCCAAAACACATATTGATGCTTTTTCTCTGATTGTAGTGAAAATCTACTTACCCAGACTGTTTTGGTGTCACTTGGTCAGTTTTAGAGACATCAACCACAGCAATGTGTGCCACAGACTGCTCTTGTCTTGTGGTGCTGAAGGCGCCAATAAAAAAGATTTGTGGGTGCATCATTACACAAACATTATAGTCGTTTGGTAGTTTTGGTAAGTGTGATTCATCTATATGCCAAAAATATAAATATATGGCTCTAGTTTTGAATATAAAAGTCTACTTTAACGTTCAAATCCTTATTTTTTTTTCTCTAAACTTAAGAAAAGTTAACCCCTGTTTATAGCGCTGTGTAAAACATTTTGAACTAACATATTTTACATTTTCTAAAATGTAATCGATATGTTATGCCTATGTGCACAGAAAAGGAAAAGAAAAAAAAACGATTTGGCAAAGGAAAAGGGCTGGAACACGCGAGTCTACTCCAAGCATTGCATTTCAAATCAAGAATTGGCTGGTACCCCATTCTTTCACACTCCCACTGACTATTGTGTAGTCTTCCTTTGACTTTCACTATAAAACCCCTTTTGGTTTGAGTAGAAAATAATGCACTTACTTAGGTTTGTACTTCACTATATTATTGACTAACGTGTGGTATTCCACCACAATCAACAGCCAAGAAAACACATTTGAAAAGCAAGTATTAACAACTATTTCACGAATCAGCATGTAGGGACCTTGGCCAGATAAACAATATGTGTAAAAATATCCCAGTGTTTGAGCTCAATCCCACTGACACAGAATAAATATTAATAGAAGCAAGATTCAAGGTTAACTTCTATTGTCGTTTCAATGGGTGTTTGCTTTCACAAAATGAAACAAAATCCTGTTTCTCACCAGTTTCCATTCCAAGTGTCAAAAAATTACAGATATTAATCAATAAATAATAGAACCATCAATACTTGAAGTAAAAAAAAATACAAACATCAAAACCAGACACAGTTTCATAACTGCAGTTTTGCTTTGAATAAGAAGAAGTGCATTAATGTCTTTATAATGTGCTGTTTCTAAAACAGGAAACCATTAGAATGATCATATCCATAATGTTTTTATAAATAACTGATTTATTACGTTCCTATCTGATGTTTGTTTGTCTGTAAATGTGTCAATTATAAAGCCTTTGCCAATGAAGTTATATATTTCATTGTGATAATATAAATAATATGTGTCAATCTAATTTAATGCAGTAAGAGGTTTATTCACTTTGTTAGTTGATTCTTTAAACTGACTCTCCCCATGTTCTGGATTTAACTTCAAAACTATGCTTCTCCATTCATGCATGTTAGATGTGTCTCCCATCTCAAATGTCTTTCATCCTGGCACTTGAAAAATACACAGTTCTTCATTCATGTTGCCAGCTATTGCTCAGTGAACCCTCACAAAATAGTTTGGCTAAGAGGATTTGGCAAATTTCTCATTAGCTTAAAGGCAACGGCTCATTCTATCCAGGCTTTTATTTGGACAAAGTAGCCCTGGATTAACACTCACTACACAACAAATGCCACCAAGGCAATTTATGTGGCTTTGTTGGCTTGAATTCAATTTCCATTGCCCCCTTAAAACGACCTGACATTGTTTTTATTAGGACCGTAAAAACCTGTCAAGGGCAGGATAAAGCTAGAGTTTGAGTTTTGTGAAGCAATCAACAGGCAGAGTGGATGGACGTTGAAGGGTCAGTACAGAAGCATCTCCTGGCTGCTGAGACACAGCCTATCAAACGCTGTCATTCTGTTTGTTAGGCTTTAGCAAAGGAGGTAACATCATGCTTGTATATGAATATTTAAAGCACAACGTGACACAAGAAAAGGGAGGGAAAGTTCTGAATATTCTGAAGTCTTTTTCTTCACAGATGTTCCTCATCTGCTGGTTCGGGGAGTTAAGAGTGTGCCCTGCTTTGTTCTGCTGGAGCTGCTGTCTAATCCTCGTTACCCAGATTCTTTCTCATGTCTTTAACCACCTTAGACTTGCATTAATTAAGTTTCAATGGAGCATACAACTTACAATACATACAATACTGGAACATAAAACTTGTTGAAAATGGTCCAGATTCTGTTCTACAGACCTGACAAGGTTGGTTTTTTGGGTTTTTTTACATCTACTAGGTTATCTGCTTTAGGGTTGCCACGACTACAGGGCTGAAAGAATATTGGTTCCAAGTATGTCAAACATTTGCAGGTCCCAGCCTCTTATTTGATAGTATTTTGTCATCTGTAATAGTAAATAAAGAGTCTTAGTTATAAACAGTTGGTTGGACAAAAGATTAAACTTTAAGACACCATTCAAAATTTTACTTTAATAACTTAAATAATCAACACATAAATCAATAATATCAATTAGCATTAGTGGCAGTAATCTATCCCGAACAATTAGTATAGATATTTTATGTTAATAAGTCTTAAGGAGAATGGCTAGTTAGCCGACATTGCTGTTTAACACTTCTGTAGCAATTCTTCTCAATGTTCTGTTCCTAATTTTTATGAACAGAATTTGTGTGTGCATCAAATTGTGCTGAGGGTGTCAGCTTTGGTGACCTCAGGATTCCACTGGGGGGGGCTGGAGCCTATCTCAGCATCTTCGGGTGAAGGCGGGGTACACCCTGGACAAGTCGCTAGTTCATCGCAGGGCTGATATATAGAGACAAACAACCATCCACACCTACAGACCAATTAACCTAACCCCCAGTTTGCATGTTTTTGGACTGTGGGAGGAAGCCGGAGTACCTGGAGAGAACCCACGCAGACACAGGGAGAACATGCAAACTCCACACAGAAACGTCCTGACCCAGGAATCGAATCCTGGACCTTCTTGCTGTGAGGCGACAGTGCTAACCACTGCACCACTGTGCCGCCCATTTAAAAGATATATTAACATTAAAATGGAAAGATTAAAGCTGATAAATCATCAAATATGTAAGAAAGATAATCAAAACTGTAAAACTGTAACCTGGATGGTGGACCTGTTTAGATGTTTTCATCAGCAGATCTTGGGGCCTGGCAGGGCTATAGGGGGTTAAAAGCTTCTCTATGTAGCTGGTACCTGATGATGAATGATTATAAAAGTAACCTAAATGTTAAAAGTGAACATACATTGAACAGGATGCACATATGATGAGACACGGAAAGACAAGGTTGTTTACTTTTATCCTTAGAGAAAACTAAATCCAATGAATGACCACAGTTGTGCATTGAGCACTTCACATTTTGAATAAGGTTATAAGTAACATTTAAAAATGTTTTTGTGGTTAGATTTGAATCATTATCTACATGGAAATTAAAATCACCAACAATGATGAATTTATCATAATCGATGATGATAGAGGACAGAAGTTCAGAGAATCCTTCTGTTGTCAGTATGCCTCTGTCAACAAATAGTGTGTACCCCTGTTTTAGAGGATCAGCTGTCTGTGTACACAGTTACTATAGGACTTTTTTCTAAGTTGGACCTGAACGTGACTTTGGATTTAAGCATCCACCATGATTCCCTGTCAGGGCCAATGCTAACATTTCAGAGCATATTAGCATGCATACTTACACCTTGGGGCAGTTGCAAGCACTCACGCCAGCATATTGTTATCCCCCTTGGCCTTATTCAAGTCAGACACATTGGCTAAGTTGCCATTTTTTTCCTTCTCGCTGCTTTTTGCTTCTGTCTGACACATACTTGTTGTTCATTTCTTATACATGCCGTCTTCCCCCGTCTGCTGCAGCTCTGCTCACCCAGTCGGGCCCATTAAATTGGCATTTACCGGCAGCAGAGATTGTGTCCTGGTATTAAGCAGAACACTCCATCGACATAAATAAAAAATGGCTTTGACATTACACAGGCAGCCCTCCCTCGAACATGGATCCAATGATGTTAAATTGGGAGCGGAGGTTGTTGGGTTGGTAAGTAGTAGTGGTTAGTGGCTGTTCAGTACGTGCAAGGTAACACCACAGAGTGTCGGTTCAGCCTGCAGGATGTAAACAGGAAACACTGACCTGCTTTATTTGTAAAAGACAGTCCAAGAGTTCCCATAACAGGAGAAACCCTGAACACAACATGGCTCCTGACACTCAGCAGGTAGGGATTTTAACATCGTACCCTCTGTGGCTACACAATGAGTAGCTCTCTCCACAGAAGCAGCACAGATCATCTTCCACACCATCACATTTCTAGTTCCATTTTTCATTAAAATAGACAGAGACAAACATAATCATTAGTCAGCAGCTGGCAATATTTGGTATGCGTACATTTTGGCTCACTTTAAACCACCTGTTGACCAAATCATGTTTATTTCTTGCTCTTTTTCTGTCAAATATCAGGTGTAACCTCATTAAAATGTTCTGCGCTCAATCCCACCAACCCTAACCCATTCAACAGTATGCGGGTCCCGTTAATAGGATTTCTTTGTAGTTTTTTTTGTTTTGTTTTGATTTTTTTTTCCTGGCTAATTAGCAACTACATTGGCTTTCTTGGCTGTTAATATGTCAAGGCACTACATTTACATGTGGGGCTACATGGAAACATCCCATTACGTGTATCTGCCAGCAGCCCAGTACAACATGTTCCTGGTGGAGCAGGGGTGCACTCCACAAGCTAATGGGCCTTTTTTGTTTACCCTATTTGGCTGGCAGGCTTTTCCTGCATAATTGTCCCCGCTAATCATTTGTTGGCTGCTTGGCAAAAGAGAGCTTTTAAGGCGCATTCATTCAGAATGCTATAAGTTGAACAAAATAGACAAAATCCCAAATCTTGATTTTCGCCTTGATGAACAACCAATTTCTCTTTATCAACATCTGATAAAACTGTTTTTTTCATTTATTTTGTTTTTTTTGTGTTGGTTTGTTTATCGCTACATTTACTTTGTCATTATCTATGGTATCGGTTCAGACTTCAACCAGAGAAATCGCCTTGGGAGATTTTCTCACTTGTTACGGCTGACACACTGGTTTGTGTCATACAGCAAAGTGGCATGCTTATTTTCTACGCCCACCCCCCCCAACCCCACACATCCTACACCACAAAATCCAACCTACTCCAATCTACAGACATACCTTACTTTCATGCACTAGCTCCTCTGGAAAAAAAACAAAACATGTATCTCTGATATCTGTACCCAAGTGTCAACTGCTGAAATGAGTTTTACACTTCCACAATAAAAGAATGTCAAAAGGCTGAGACATATTTTCAAACTGGGGTGAGTCCAGCTTTAATGTGCCTGCAAATGAGCCCACAGATCTCTTAGGCCATAGTACTGCGTCTCTGAGATAGCAGAGAGATGGTTTCTGCATGTGAACGCATCTGAGTGTGTGTATCTGAGTCAAAGTGGGATGCATCTAGACTGTGGGTTTCCAGGGCGTAGAGACATAAAACATGACTAACTATCTCTCTGATACATTGTAAGTGGAATCCTTTGGGCTTTTAGTCGTTTACATCCAACAACCAGCAGCAACTTTGACCATGTTTCAGAATTGATATCATTTGATTTGTTTTTTTCATTCATCACAGTCCTCTGAAGCAGTGTGCCTCTGCAGGTTTGCTTTTAATTCACTTAAACTTCTGTCATGGTGAAGGGCGGCTAGGGAAATTAAGTAATGGGTTTGGCAGTGTGCAAAGTGAACGGGTAATGACAGAGACTCGATCAGGAGTGCCTTCCTGTACCTTTCTTCCTCTTCCAGGTCTTTTAAACCACTTCACATCCATGCTCTCGCGCCTCTGTTCAGTGCCGGCAAAAATGCTCCAGAGCTGCCGAATGTGACAGAGCCGGGGGTTTTTTTGTTTTTTTTTCCCCCTTTCTTTTTGTTTAATTCCCCTCCTTAAGCCCCAGCTCCCGATCACGTCCCTCTTTTTTCCACCGGCAGATGACTGGAAAGAGGCTGCTCATTTCTTCAAAGCCCCATGCATATCCAACACTCTGAAATATTGATAAGGGTTCATTTTAAATCGAAGATGAGGTCGTTTTTTGCTTTTCTTGCAACGGCTCTCACAATGTCCTCTTCCATTTGAGTTCTTACGTGAAGCAGCAAAAAAAGGGAGATCGGACTGCGGGCCAATTTTGGAATTTGCTAATAATCCTTTGGGCTCTGTTAATGTGGTAGCTGTGGACAGGCAGCCGTGTGGGCTAAGATGGAGGAGGCAGCTGTGTGCAAGTGACTCCTGGATTTCTCTTTAAAATGACCAAAAAAAGAGAGAAAGGCAGAGAGTACAGCTGGCCTGTTCTAACTCGTCCCCATTATCCCCCTACTCATCTTGTCGTCTTCGCCTGTGAGGCAGGTGGTTGAGAGAGAAACAACCGATTTTAACCGAGCATTCAGAGAAAAACCAGTGAAGCAGAAAGTGGGCAATTAACATAAAAATATCCTCTTCAGCCACCCTTAGAAAATGAGACTCATGCTGCAAAGCAGTGCTCACCAGCACCTAAGCTGTGGTATGTGTGTGTGTGCGCGTGTGTTTACTAAAAATTGTTCATTATCTCTCTTATTCCCATGACAAGGACACTTTTCTTTCTCACGTCTCTCATTTTCCTCTCAACAGCCACCTTATTTTAGTTTTAAACATTTTTTTTTTTTTTATTTATTTACAAAGCACATCCACAATGCAGAGTAAACGTAGCATCTCAAACAGAGACAATTTTTAAGAAAGACACTTTTAAATACAACACACTTCTTTGTCATATCATTTCCACTGAGGATGTGTCGTAACACTACATGCATATGTATTGTCCTTGAAGGAACATTTAATTGCTTGTATAATTAAAGTCCACGATGTTACGTAGCACCAAATGTAGTGTCTACAAAATGTAGATTAATCTCGTTTAAAAACCCAACTGAGTAATAGAGTAGCTCAATTGTCTCCACAATCATTTAGCGCGCGATACTTAATATTCTCTTTTATTTTTGTCATGAATGTTGGGGTCTTCCATTGGCCTTGTTCCTGTGTCAGAGACACTGCTCTGCACTAGAGGCACAAATGTGCTTTGTAGGAAGTTTTCCTCCAAATCCAATAATGCAGCCTTTTCAGTGTGATCAGTTCATGGTCTTGTCTCTTATTTAACCAAAACTGAATGCACAATGAAACCCAAAAGAAAACTGAGCTGGAATTTGTTCCAGCTCAGGGAGCAACAGAAAAAGGAAGAAATCTAATTCAGGCAAAAATTTTCTCTGATTCTTCCTCTTACTTTGCCTGAAGCAGAGAACTAAGAAGTAAATCTTTGAACTATCTGTGGTTTAAAATGTATAAAATGAACTGCCTATGATTCTTAGTTAATTGTCTTTTAGTGTGAATCCCAAATTCTGTTTTCAGTCTTTGTTGTGTTAATTTGTCTATGGGTGATGCCAGAGGAATACGTTTTGGAGGCACCAGCGTAATGATTAACTGCAGCTTTCACTGCAGCACCTGATGTGATCTATATACTGGCTTTGTTCCCCCTGGGTCAGAGAGATACTGACTGACTTGACCTGATTTATTCAAAGGACGGTAACCAAATGTTCATCCGGCATCTCGCGTCAAAACCAGCATTATTATCATCATTACAGTGCGCATGTACGTGACAGAAGCTCTGGCACAGGCAACAACACATAATTAAACCACTTGTATTTGTATGTGATAGTGGCAGACTCCTTTTTTCTTTTCTTTTTTTTTGCTTCTAATGCTTGGATCTGTGTCATGGAGCTGTGGAAGTGCATTCTATGGAAGTTATGGAAATGGCTATTTCTGCTCCTTTTGTGGGGTCTCATAGAAGTGTGGGACAAACAAAATTCACACCAAATGGTTTTTCGTTAGAGAGACAGTGATTGTCCAACACCGTTTTGTCTAAACCTACTAAACTACAAAAAAAATTAGAAAATTAATTATGGCCAATATAGGCAATTTTTGGGTAAGTTTAAGAACAAACCTGCATTGAGCTGTTCCCTGTGCCACAAAGCCAGTTCAGCAAGCCCAGAGCATGTTTCCGTTATCTGGCGTCAGCATATATACTGTATATATATATATGTGTGTGTGTGTGTGTGTGTGTATATATATATATATCACTGCCCCATCATCAGGGTACACATAACATTAATCTTTATTTACATTTTTACATGTAGGCCTATTCTATTAAAGTAATGAGATCCTCGAATGTACTCTTACGTCGTGTGATTTACAATTCTAGTTTTTCAGCTGCAAAGCGGCGGTATCAAATGGATTTAATATCAAATAAGAATAACTAGCCCTAAAACCGTTAAGTCAAAGCGACGCTTTTATATGTTGGAAGTGCAACAACTTCAAGATCTTTGAGCTTTCACTTCTGTTAGGAGGTAGAAATATATAGATTTTAATTATCTTGTTTCTGGAACATAAAGGCACTTGAAGTTACTTTGATAACCACAAATCCTGCTTTGCAGTAAAGGCCTCTAAGAAGATAAACAGCATGGGAGCTCCCCAGAGGTGACGCCAAAGCAGTTCACTCGCCATCTGGTGGTGGGCTGCAGTATAGGCCCTAATACTGATGACATCAGTTTTATTTTTTTGTTCGCTACTATAAAACTTAAATGGCAGGAAGTGGCAATAAATTGTCGATCTTAAGTTTTGTCAATGGTGTCCCAAATCATTGTCAACTTACAAGTTACTTTTTTAAAGTGTCACCGTCCATGACATTTAGTCATTTCTTTGACGTGGTAGTGATGTCCACAAATTAACACCAGTGCCTCCCACATGATTTGCACCTTTAAAAGTTTCCAAAGACAAAATTTTTATCTCTGAAAATTCCTTTAGCCATGTTCAACTCTTCAGAAGTGATTTGTGTGATGCGTGCTCCTGGAAATGTCTGGATAATTAATGACTACGAAAAAATTTTTCTTTAATTTAGAGGATAAATTGTAACACTTACGATGCAGTGAATCCTAATCCTTGATGGGCTGTGTTAAAAAGAAATGTGCAAAAATATTTGAAAAAAAAAATTTTTTAAACAGGCGTTTGACAATGAGGTCTCACTCACTCCCGTCCAACTGCATTTATCGCATCGCCACATTTTAAGGTAATAAAATAGAAAGGAAAGTGGAGAGTTGCAAGTCTAATTAAACGTGTGCGGTCAATTATTTTTATATTCATTGATCTACCCAGTTGCATCAATAGTTAGTCTTGTGCTCAAAACACTCCTGGGCCAAAGGGCTCTTTTTGAGAAAAGATAAGCTGCATTAGCTCCCCCTGCTGGATTTATTCCACATTGAAAGTTTGTCCTCCCCAGTAAAGGGTCATGGTGTCTTTAGACTCCAGCAGTGGTGAAACAAGTCAGAGACTGAAGACCTTCACCCCCTTTGACGCATTTCCCTTACATTTGACATGAAAAATTAAAAAACTGTGTAAGTAATAAGTGTCACAGAATGTGTCCTTTAGTTAAGAAATTCATGATAATAGAATTGCATCTATTTTATGTGTTAAACAGTGTTCTGTAATGTTTAATTCACTGGCAACAAGAACAATCCTGGGATCTGGATCACACTTCACCAATTGATAGGGATCGTTACCTATTTTTTTTTATTTTTACCTTTGTGCTTTTACTGTTTGTAAAGTTACACTCATTACGTCAAAAAAACGGCCCGCTTCTTAATGGTGAGTAATCATATAAAAAAAGAATTATAGAATCCAGATCCAGGTCCAGCTCATATTTGGGAAGTACTGAGAGATTGTAGACGCCTACCTCGTTTAAATTTTCAAGTTGAAAGGTACACCGTGTAGTATAGTCGGACCTACATTGTATGCAGGTCCGACAGGGGCAGGGGTAAAAAAATCATACAACAGAATTTCCACTCATTCAACTGTACTAATTATTATAAAAAGATCTGAAAATATCATTTCAAATTACAAAATATTTAAGTCCATAATGGGCCTGTTTATATGCTGGGACTGCTTTCAAAATTGAAACACGCTTCGAGACAATGCAACTTTAAGTGTTTATGTGAAGTGCTCTTAGTTGTACAGGAAATCCCTGAAAACAAAGCTGCAGAATGCTCAAATGCTTATGAAGAGATCAACATCTGTACTCCCACTAAACTCTGGAGATCGTAACGACCTCCTCGACTGCTACCAGTGGTCGTCTGCCCGCCAGCAGAGGTGGGAATAGTAGGTATACAGGGAGCCTTGTGATCACACTCAGCAGAGATTGGCTCTATTGAGCATTCCATTGACCATCTGGCGGCCCGTCATTTTGCACTGCATCCCAAGTGCTACTATTTCCCATACTGTGCTGTGGCTCCCACACAAGGGACAACAGAGGGGTTTTATGATTACAGAACCACATCAATTGGTTAGACTCCCAATACTACACTACACAATCTGCCCGAGTGTGATTGTGCATGCATGCACGTGTGTGTGGGCGAGTGAGCACACCAGCATCTGTCAGTTTGTTGTTATGTGGTATGCAATATCAACCTCTTGTGTGTGTGAGAGAGGCTGCATGAACACTGGTGATTTGCAGGTGTGTGTCCCGTTCTGAGAAAGCAGGACTGGGAAGGATGGAGACAGGTAGACAGAGGGACCCTCTGCTGCGTTCACACTACGTGCGGCAGGGGTGCGGAAATGCCATTCTTGGCAACGGGCATGTAACATGTGTGCCTGGCAGGGTATGTGACACACCAATGATATGTGCCAGTTAGCAGCACCAGGCACCAGGGTGGAGCCTCGCCAATCTCTTTCCAACTCAATGGGGCTTATTAAGGGCAGATCAACAAAAACTAGTACTGTAGGTAGAAGTGAATGTCTTTTAGTCATCCAAAACAGTAAAAACCAGGATCATGCTTCAGTCTCTTATGTTAGTTTCTGCAATAAACATGTTCATCTTTGCAATACCTTGAGCCCTCCTCTAACAGGAGTGTGTTCCTTGCATTAGTTGAGTACTAAATGTTTCCTGAGGTTCAACTCACCACTGTTATGCCTGTATGTGCTCGTCCTTGTATAATGGTCTGTAAGTGTGTCCCTGTTTGTGTGTGTGTGTGTGTGTGTGTGTGTGTGTGTTTCCTGGCCTTCAGTGGTGCATTGGGAAGCTGAGCAGCCTGGTTCTGTGCACGTACCATGTTCTCATTACCACTAACAACCTTGAGTCTGCCTCGTCATTAGAGGGAATCATTCTCAATTCAATCACCTATTGGTTACGCTACGCTACAGAGGCCCACAATCTGTCCTTATACGATGGCTGAGATTTCCGAGTGATGCCTCCTGAATAACAAAGGACGAATAGTGAGAT
>KV751414.1:634949-653743 GCA_001698575.1 Mola mola
TATGCTCTGAAAACACTCATATTATGTTTAAATTCTATCTTCTAAAAATGTTTACTCAAGTTTTTAATGCATGCTCATTCAAATAAAATACCACCCCTCTTGCATTCAACCATAAACTACAATAAACTGGCAGAGACCAAACCATAGAAGGAAACGTGGCATCTTACAGTTTCGGAGCAGGGCATCACGATTGCAGCTCCAAAATTCATCTCTGGCCAGGATCTAGAGAACAAAGAGGTCATCTGAAAAGTCATCAGCATCACAAAGAGTAATTGAAGAGGCAAGTCAGGTTCTCTTCATCCAAAACTCAGGTGTAGTAGTAGCTATTTAAGAGGCTTTTAAAAGAACTGCAGGAAGTTTTCCAAAGACAACCCAAAGACCTAATTCATTTCTGACAAAACCATGGAATCTATTCCATCCAAAGACCAGCCTTTTTATGTGGTAACGAGTCATCCGTGGCACTTGTTGCATAAATACTGGGATATATCCTGCTGTTGAAATGTAGATATTTATAATATTATGACAATAGTGAAAAGAACTGTGCTTGAAGGGCCTTCCAGAAGGCAAACTCAAAACTGTAGTGTGACAGCTGAGTTTCCCAGACCAGATATGATCAGGCTTGCTCTTTTCATTGGATGGTTGTTTGAACAGCAAACCCATACCATACAGATGTACCAAATAATCTACCTTTATCATCCGCTGATATATTATCCCATGTGTATTTTGCCTTTAATTTTTGATCGTACCTCAGCATGATTGACATTAAACAAAAGATTAAGTGCCGCTGTGGACAAAAATCGTTTTAATACTGAATCAATTAATCATTCAACATCTATACTATTGCATGTTGTTATTCAAATTGCTCTCTCTCTTCGGCTGTTCTTACATCCCACCAGCCCCTCCCTGCAGGTCCGTCTCCGTCTCCGTCTGCGGGTGGCGGCGGTGCTGCTGGTGGCTGTGCAGGTAGGGAATATGAATTACCTGGCAGGCAAGCGGGGTTCTGCTTGGAAGACTGCTGTCAGCACTGTGAGAATGGATGAGTAGAGACAGGAGAGAGATGAGAATGACAGATCAAGCCAACCATCCGTCAGTCTGCCCCCACCCTCTAAACCTTTCTCTCTCTAGCCCTTCCTCCTTGCCGGTCCTTGGGCTTTTTCCCCTCAGAGCAGGTACAAAAGGAATAGATCTTTGTCCCCACTTTTCTGACTAAGAGAAACATTGTGAGGCTGTTATGTTTGAAGAGACAAGTCAGACAATAACATATCTGTATCAAAAGCAACAGAGCAATAGTAATGCAGAGCTGGTAGCAGATCTACCAGAGTGGTAAGCAAAATTATGTAAAAATGTGTTTATATAAGTTGATGTTGATGCAACATCCGTCTGCAGGAATAGTTCATTTTCCAACATGTTTTTTTAAGATGCTGTAGAAGTCTCACTCTGCCTGC
This sequence comes from Mola mola, assembly GCA_001698575.1. Classification (NCBI taxonomy): domain Eukaryota; kingdom Metazoa; phylum Chordata; class Actinopteri; order Tetraodontiformes; family Molidae; genus Mola; species Mola mola. Next base: position 636,395 of record KV751414.1, read on the forward strand.
TCTTGTTATCATTTTCTGCAGACCCCAAACGTGGTCACACCCACTGTGTTTACATCCCCAATCCAGTCAGGGAGTAATACGGATTTGGAAGAGACTGGTGGGGAAAAAAGCTTCTGTCACCAAACCGGACTGTCTTTCTGTATGTCCTTTAAATATCTCAAGGACCGTTCACTCCACCTCACATTTGGTGGGTGTATTGCTGAAAACCTGAGACATACTTTGTCATATTTGATGCAGTTTAAACATGCAACATGTTCACTAATAATAAACTTTGAATAGCCAATCAAACATCAATCTAAACTAAGCGTGAGCGACACAGAGAAGACAAAAGGTTCTAGGACTAAAATAATAGAAAGCAATAAAATAAAACCAGACAATCATTTCATGGAAGTCATTTGATTAAAGAAAAAGCAAGCAAGTTAGTAGTGTAGGAATGGTGCTTGATGAGAGGGTTCAACTGATATTTCAAGTTCTGAAAACTACAACAGCTTCTACTGCTAGACAGAGTAAGTAAAGAGAAAGAGTAGCAGCAGTGTTCCGTGTGCGTTCATCTCTCTTGGGAGCATGGCTTTAGTAAGCAGCCAAAGGAAGGGAATGGATGTTTGCCTTTAGCTACATTCAAAATCTACTTTGCTCTTGGGGGCTTGTCCAACACGACCAACCCTTGTTTTAAGTGCAGCCCTTCACAGCATTGTGGCCGGAGCTGTGTAGAGAGATGGTTGGGTTAGCCCTGTGCCGTCTTCAAACTCAAACTCTTCACACTTCTTCACACTCGACACTGACAACGTAAGGTTTGGTTGAGCGGTTCTTGAGACAACTACCAGCAGCAATATCCAATCAAACAATCAGGCCCGGGCACTTGTTAAAAAAAGCAAACAAAAATCCAGATACCGCAGCAATATCCAATCAAACAATCAGGCACATTTTCGCCCGGGCACTTGTTAAAAAAAGCAAACAAAAATCCAGATACTGAAACATCTAACAATTGGTTCATCCCACGAATCAATTTATGACTCGCTGAAGAGGATGTTGAATTAACAAAGCTAAAATCCTTTCCATTTTTGGTTTAATGGTGCACATGTTTACAGACGGAGTCGCAGGCTCATTGCAGCCAATTCCTGACGCTTTCTTTTTCTCTCATTATATAAGATGGTTTTCTGTGTTACACTACACTGAGCGGCCGCAGCCTTGTTAGCCATCTGATTGGTGCTCAGGAGTGATAGCGAGATAGTGGCACCTGGGTGATCTTAACGTAAGGATTACGCCTTTACATCATATATCCCCTATTATCCTTATTTTCCGCTTAACCACCTGAGCTGTAATGTATGTTAATGTGTTGAAGGAGGCAAATTTACACACACAGAGGGCAACAGTCGGTGGTTTATATCATTCCTTAATGTGTTGGAATACTTTACGAGGATTGTGCTATGCAGTGTTTGTCAGTTCTCTGTGATCATTCTTCTGCTCATGCATGTATTTTTATTTTGTTTAAAGAAATCATTGTAGCCTTTTTTTTGTTGCAGTATTGTTTTTTTTTTGCCCCTTTCCCTGTTCTGTCGCTCCGTCCTCAGCGTGATTCTGGTGCCAAAAAGCTGAGGTATCAGGTAGAGCAACCATGCAGGGATCCATTAGGCAAAAACCAATTTCACACAGAGCCAATTTCATAAATATGGAGTATGGGCCCACCTTTAGCCGTGCTTGGCTAGCTTTTAGAGGGATACACGAAACCATAAACAATGAGCCTCTGGCTGAGTGCTCTTTTTAAATGATAGTTGGAGCGTGGGGCACCGACCTAAACACATTAAGCTGTATTTTTAACAATTTAATGAAAGAACATATTGAATAAGTCTTTCATTCAAAATACATTCATGGAGCGTATGTGACTAGAGAAGTTTAGAGCAGCCTGCTGTTTATTCAGTATGGTGTCATGAGTCACAAAAATGGGACCCCAATGCAGAAACAGATCAGGTTAAACCAAGTCCTTATTTACAGAAAACAAAGTCCAACAGAAATAATCTGTGAAGATACCAGTAACAATACGCCAAGTACAACCAAAAGAGGAAACAGAGACTGAACTTGACATTCTAAAAAAAAACAAAGTAACTAGAGAAGGAGACAAATAAAAAGCAAGGCAGAACAAACAAGCTTGAATGAAAAGTCACAAGAAAAACCAAGGGCGAGGCAGAGGCTGACTGAGGCACACCTCATAACCTGAACGAGAACAGAGAAAAGACGCGATCAAGAAAAAACGAAAAAAAAAAAACAGTCGCGAGAGACTAGGAAATAACAGGAATAAATGCGACAGATCACCGAACAGGCAGGATACTCTGGCACTGACGAGAAGTCCAGGAGGGTATGTATAGTGGGTTGATTGCCGGTAAATGCAGGGCAGGTGTGCCTCGTCAGCCATGGGAGGGGGAGAGCAGAAACGCCCACTGGGAAAAAATACAGGGAGGAGGGGCAGGGGAAGCAGGAGCACAGAGAGCAACAGGACAGGCAAAACAAAACACTAAGCAAAAACATAAACCATGACATATGTGGCTTTAGCCTCAATGTTTACCATGGTTTTATTTGGTCTTCATTTAATTTTTGAGAAGCACTTGGTAAATGAGATTTCAATTTATATAATATTTGAAATTGCTAATAGATTTCTAATAGAACTTCTTTTAAAAATCTTGTTATGCATAGCACTTATTTAAAGTTGCTCATGCAAGACTTTTATCTTTTTTCAGTTTGTATTGATCATCGTTCAACCTAGTAGTTTATTTCTCAGGTAAACGGGTAACTCCCCTTTTTGATCAAGCAGTCCTTCTGGGTTTTTATTATTACCCTACCCTCACTCCAAAAGGACAAAAAGTATTTTAAAGCTGTGGCTCACTGAAAAAGTTGGCTTTGGCAAATAGTTAGGAAGGATTATCAAATAAAAAAGATTTTAAAAATTGATCAGGGTGATGAGGTCAACAGAGAACTTAAAAGGTAAAAATGGATCTCACTATCTTTTTAAGCAAAGACCTTAAACACAGAAGGGGCAGTGGGTGGCTGGTTGAAAATAAAGGATTAAAGTCACTGTGAAAACATCCATCTTTCTGAGAATGGACGAAAACTCGATTTGGATAATGATGATCAACTAACTGAGTTATTCATTGGCCAGCAGATCAAAGTGAGGTTTTTGACGGCACTTGGTTTGTGAAAAATTCATAACCCACAGACATTGTTGTGAAAATTTTAGGAACTGTTTACTTTCTAACAAACTACACTTTTTTTCCACATTCCAGGACCTTTACTCTGCAAAGTGAATTTTGTGGTAGATTTTTAGAAAGCCTGAATGCTCCCTCTGATCTCTCTTTGATTCCTCCGGGGGTTTGTTTTCCTTCCTCTAAACCAAAACTGTGTGTCTGTTGGATCCAGATGCCATGTTTCTTTTCAGCATTAATTCATGTAAAGATTCCTTTAGCACGAAGTTCCGTATTTAGTGGTCTTTAATTGCCTAAATTGCTTGATGTCTACATGAATAAACTAAACATGCAGGAAGAAAGCACAAACTAAACACATGTAAAATGTGACGTTACAACAATGAACACAATTTGGTTCCCATCCTGATTTTTCCCGTTTTGGTAATACAGGTGGGAATAATAAAATGTTTGGGTTTAATAATAAACCATACAACCCCATGCATGCAAAGTGCGAGTACTTCTTGTGAGTTGTGAAACCAAAGCTCACTGTATGGGCCAGTCGTCCAATCATGCTTGAACTGTACGTGTTTTAAAAAAAAATAGAAAAATCACCAAAATTTTTGCCAACAAAAGATTTAAGCTGTGGTTTAATCTGCATTTTACTTGTCTCATTTGCAAAGTTCAAACTGTCTTTCTCCATCGATCAATTAACCTGACCTGCATTCTGTCCACCTGATGCTGTGTGTCTTAACAGCTCTTTCGCACAGTCTATTTGCCCCTTCAAACCAAAGCCAATGGTCTTACTGACTGACTTTCTTCTTTGCTTTAACTGGCGACAGGTTGAATAGGGAGTAGTTGCTCTGGGCATGATCACTCCTCACTCCCTGGTGAACCTGGTGCAAATCTCCGCCAACAAAGCTATATTCCCCATACAAAATATGCTCCCCCAGCCTTAAATACCTTTCAAGGTGAAATGCTTTTCTGTGAGCTCATATTTCAGCTTTTTATTAAAGTGCGGTATTAGAGTTTATTTTGGACCTTCCAAAGAATAATTTTTAGGTCAACATGATTTGGTTTCGAAAAAGAGCACATGTTGATGTTGGCGCCACCTGATTGGTGACACACTAAACTTAGAGCCAGCTGGTTGTGGCTATGTGAGGGACCCTGGGAATATGACACCTGTTAGACCTCTTTATGTCAATTCATTCAGGAGACGTGGCCAAAATATTTCTTTTTGACCTGTCAGTGACCTTGAACTTTGACCTTTAGCCACCAAATTCTAATCAGTTATAGGTTTGGCAAAGACAAACCTTTGAGGAAAATTTCAGTGAAAACGGTCAAGTAGTGTTAGTGTAAACCTACTAACAGCAAACAAACGTTACCAAAAACATAACCTTTGTCAACAAAAGTTGGAGGAAGATAATGAGTCAAGCAGCTCCAGAAACAGGCTAATCATATAGTTTATGTTCAGTGTTGGATGCTGGCTAACTTCCCATAGGGCAGGTCGAACCAAGGACCTTCTTGCTGTGAGGCGACAGCGCTAACCACTGCACATCTGTGCCGCCTGAGCGGTAGAAAATGGATGGATAGATGGACATCACCAACATCATTTGTTGCCGTACAGTGTGTCACAAGAGGCTTTTTCTAAATCTTATAAATATCTAATGTTGTTTCCTTTGATTATTGAAGCTTTCACTGTAGACAGCTCTCACTATACTTTATTTTCAGGGAAAAGAAGACAATCGCTGCCTACATCTGCAAACCGAAGCGCACAGCCAAGTTCATTCAAAAGTCAACTTGAGTGAGACTGCAGCTCTCATACTCTAGCTTCCTGTTTTATCTAGTCACACTTGAGCGTTGATAAAGTTCAGAGCCTGGAATATGTTACAACCAAGAAAAAGCACAAGAAGTCATCAACAGCGTGATTAAGTGGCTAAATCTCATGGGAAACGTTACCTAGTGCTACATACTTAGTGAAACATGATTGGTAGATTCTTTGCATCATTGTTTTCATAGTGGAGAAACTTTCTCAAGCTCAAACTAACCAAACACGGGACTGAAAAAAATTACTTGATGTGACATTTTCTAAGAGTTCATAGAGTTAATAAAAATATTTATTATTATTTAGTTTCAATTCATAACATATGTCTGTGAAGATTCTCAGTCATCCAGGTCATGGTAGAGGTTTCTTCAGTTCACTGAGAGGCGAAACATCTTCAAGGAACTACTAGAAGTCCCATTGGCTTCAGCTGAAACACCAAGACCACATTATAACATACCACTGCTTTGCCTCATATACAGAATGTATGCTTAGAGTTCAGAGACTTGTGATTAAGAAAAATAATAATAGAATGTGATTCAAAATATTTTTTTTTTTCCTTGTAAAGCCATTTTCACCAGTGCAGAAAATACACTGAATAAGATGTGAAAATTACTTTGACTCATGAACTTAAGTCACAGACTAGTTTACAGGTCTTCATATTATGCTTATATTCTACAAAATCTCTGACTTTGGTGTATGTTGGATTTCAAATTAAAGCCTAAAGTCTGAAGTCTATCTTACACACTCTTGACTCCACCTGTTAAAAGATACTGCGCACTCTGATCTGGGGATCGGACTACCTGTCTGAAGCTGATCTCTTCTAAAGATCATTCTTCCACACAGTAAATGTACAATAAAAAGAGGAGACTGCTGAAGCCTTAAAGTTGATCTAGGTTTTGCAGTTCCTGACTTTGTGATCTGTAAGATAGCTTTAGGCTATCTTACACACTCTTGACTCCACCTGTTAAAAGATACTGCGCACTCTGATCTGGGGATCGGACTACCTGTCTGAAGCTGATCTCTTCTAAAGATCATTCTTCCACACAGTAAATGTACAATAAAAAGAGGAGACTGCTGAAGCCTTAAAGTTGATCTAGGTTTTGCAGTTCCTGACTTTGTGATCAATCCTTCCAGAGTCAGTTTGCTGTAAAGCTTAAACAATAATTCTATTAAAAGCCTTGAGCATTGTAGGAGATTTGACAGTGCAATATTTTGTTTTATTTACTGTTAAGCTATAATCATTCAGGACAGAGAATGATTTTGTGAAACATCACAAGTGGTTGGTTGAAAGGGCAACTGACTCCGGAGCAGCTCTATCTTTCGCCTGAGAAACGCTAAAGGAAATTTTGAAGAAAAATAACAACCCCACCCCAGGTCAGATCAAAAACCTGTAGGTAAGTGGAAGACTTTTATTTTAGGACACCAATTATGTCTTTGACCTCACCTCAGTTGCAGTAGCTATAAAAGAATCTACAAGAAAATCCAGGGTAAGAGTATCCCACGGAACATTCAGTAAGCATAAACTGAGTATTTTCCCTTCCAAGCAATGTTACAATAATTGGACCAAATCTCATTTTCTAATTTCCTAAAATGAACCACTTTAATTCCTACCAAGTGTTAACGTTTACCTATATAATTTGAAATTGGCAGTCGAGGCTACGTATCCTGTTGCCTTTCTGTTATAAGCATCCAAAAACCACACTAAACCTGAAAGAAATTAAAACAACTCTGGCAATTATCCAAATAAAATGTACAGCCAACAAAACACAATTAATAAAATGTGGCAGCACATGTTGATAGTACTTCCAGGTATCGCATGTTAATACACTACATTTCTGTGTTTTAGATCTGTTCAGAGAAAATAGCGCTTTTGAAAGTCAAATTTTATTAACGGCTGATGCAGGGAACTTGCTCATTGTTGTCTTTATTGGATCTTGTGGCTTTTGACACTGCCCACTACTCTGTTTTATTAGACTGCCTGCATGATTGGGTTGATGTCACTCTCTCTGCCCTTAAATTGCTCTGTCAGCACAGTAATTCACATCTGCATCCACAGATATCAGCTATTGCTTAACCCGAGGTTCAATCCTCAGTCCTATTCTTTTTTGTTAATGCTTCCATTTGGTTCTGTAATGTGTAAAGACACTGTGTAATTTAATTGTATTGCAGATCATACATAATTTTACTTAAACTGTAAAGCTGAATGGCCTGGCATCTCCAAACCATCTGTGATTATATTAAGAGTAACTAGGTGCTGAGCAGTATGAGAGCATCATTTTGTTCTGCTTGCTGCACGCAAACCTATTGGTGAAAGTGTGGAGGGGTGCACTTGTTCAAGTAGAGATAATGAAATGAATCAGGAAAGCGACGAGCTACTACGAGCGAGATTAATGGGTTAGCAAGATACCTTGACTATAGTCAGGATTTTCAATTTCACAAAGGTGGCTCTTTCAACCTCCTTAGATCACCACAGTAACTTATGGTGAACACATAAGATGGTCCACAGGAGGTCATATTAAGAGCTTCAGATTAAAATCTGCATTTAACAGAGTTGATTTCTCTCTGTTTTTTCCTAATCATATATTCCCAAACTGAGGACATATATGAAAACTCACTGCGCTGCTCTTGAAAGTACAGTAATGCAACCAAATGAAGGTGTCATTAGCAGCAGAAATCAAGCATGGCGTGTGACATGCTATCTCGTATGAAATAAACGTGTGATGCAGAAAATCTTTTTTTACTGGTTGCTTTAGATGATATTAACTATTAAACACGTGATATGACACTGAATGAATGATGAAATAACAGCCGACTGTACGATAACCTCTTAAAAGAAATTCATACTTACAAAAAGTGACCAAAAGTTTAAAAAAAAAAAAATAAAACGGCACATACGGTTTCTCAGTCCCTGAAAACTTGTCCATTCTACGTGGGCACAGCGCGTGGGCACAAGGGTGGATCTCACTTTACTATTGTGGGAGGACAAAATTCTTTGCTGCAAAATGTTTTTTTGAAATATTTTCTTTCCTTTAACTCTAAAATTATAAACATGATGTCATGATTTAAGAAGCTACATCCTGGCAGTTGTTTTACACACGGTAAGAAAATTAAGACTCTACTTGCCCCAGGCTCAGTGTTAACAAAATATGTTTCCATAATTATGAAGACGAAGAACAGATCTGCATAACCCTGTCAAAGGATGACTATAATCAAATAAAGAACCTTTGTTAGGGCATTGAACAAATCATGGATTGGATGCGCCAGAACTTCTTGCCCCTAAACACAGATAAAAGCATAGTCATTAAACTTGGAAACAAGGACGAACGATTAAAAGTTATCAGTCACCTCAAGCTGATAAAACTAAAGGCAGCAGACCAAGCCAGAAATCTGGGTGTAGCCATGGAGCCAGACCTGAACTCCAATAACCAAATGAAGACTGTCACAAAGTCAGCCTAGTGTCACCATAAGAGCTTTTCAAAGATCAAGGGACTGGTTGTTGGATTGTTAGTTTCAGAAAATGCAGGACGTTGGACACAGGTTCTGTGTTTGAGAATTGTTATTCTCATGGTTTGGATATTCTCCTCCAGTCTAGAATGGTGCATTTATCTGGGTGCACGCAGACAAATAACTCATATATGGTCTGGATAGAAGGAAAATAAAGGTAGGGCAGGGCTGAGCACTCTATGATTATTATTATTTAACCCTGTGGGCACTGCTACAACTGTATTACTAACGTACAGTTTTGTGTCAGTGTGCCATAACCCGCCCACCCAAAAAAAAAAAAACCCCCACCACCCCACATTTTGCCGGACAATATAAAAGAATAAATGTTTTTGTTACCCTTTGCCAGGGAGCATTAAATTGAAGAATGGCTGACAAAAGCTGCCTGATATCAGAGATTAGACTCCCCCTCTCAGCATGAAGCCCCTCAGCCCCTTTTTCCGACGTAGAACATACTGGAATGCACAGAGAAAATGTCATGTCATCCAGGAGGATTTAAAATGAAATCAGGCAGTATTTTCAATCACAGCTGAAGTATAAATATACTTAGATGGCTCTATTTATAAATTCTGTGCATCTTAGCTTTTGTTAGATTTTTTCTTTTTAGCAAGGCAAATCCTCATCAACAGATGTAAAGGGATAATTTCAGCGTGGAGAGGCGAGGAGGAGAGGCTAGGGATCAGACTAAACAGTAGCCCATAGTGAAATATTTACTTAGCCTAGATTCATATGTAATGAGTTTAAGAAACCTAGTTACGCAATAGAGCCAGTGCTAAATGATTAATGCAGTGTTGTTGTGAACACACTGGGGAGACCTACACTCTTCTTGTCTTTAAATGAGCTCATCTCGCTCTGCTCAGGCATTCTTTGAACCTTTTCTCTTATGCAAGAGTTGCCGGTGGTCCTCAGCATTATAAACCGACTGAATCAATGCATTTCAGAGTCATGTCACAATGGGCTCAGGCTTATCTTCCTATACGACGTCTGCTGAATGGCATCAACTGTTTTACTATGATGTTGCTGTTATTATTAATTATGCAATGAGAGTCCGACTTCTACATCTGTTCTGCATCTGATAAGTTAGAAGTTTTCCTCCATATCTCAGAGGCTTGTCTCGAAGGGTACTCTTCAGTGACATGAGCAGCACCGAGCCATTGTTCATACACATCTCTAATTATCTGTGAGTATGCCAGCTCTACTCATGCCACCTGTCTTGAAGTCCCACACTTTAAGGAACCCACTCAACACTCCTCTGTGCAGATCTGCACCAGAGGGCCGCAGGCAGACAGCAAGGATAAAACAAAAAGAGCCAGCTTGGCATGAGAGGTATTGATCTGACAAACAATCAATGTCTAACAATCTGACAAATTTTCATTTTCATGACAGGCTTTTTGATACTCATTTTTTTTTTTTTTTTTCTTCTTTTCTGCTGGGCCGTGTGTCTGTGCCACCAAAGGCGAAGCTGCATAAAATGAGTTGTTCTGAGACTAATAAAGCCCTGTGGTTGCTCAGGAAACACAGACCGAGAGATTCTTTGTAAAATGTGCTTTTGTTGTGTTAGTCTATGTTCCACTCTAATTGCACTCAACACCAATCGTCCACTCACCCTGCCCAATCAAAGGGAAGACAGTTGCTGCAGGTGCAGAATTCCTTCCTTCAGCTGTTTGAAACTGTGGACCACTTTTTTAATTGCCGATCTGGGTCATACTAATTTCTCAAGTTATTAATAATTGTTACTTCAGGAAAGGACTTCAAGCCATGACTTTAACTGGACCACTCGAAAACCTTAATTTTTGTTTTCAGAAGATTTCTTTGCTTTTGATCATTGGCCTGCTGTTTTCTCCAACTGCACTTCAATTATAGCAAGCGGTCCAGGTCATGAAGCAGCAAAAGTGAGACGAGCATTAGTGTTAATTTTTGGTCAGCAGTTGTTTTGTACTATGTTACTTCTCCCACGGATGCCATCTTTCACAATGTATTTCATACTATGGAATAATGACCACTGATTTCAACCAATGCAAGTGAGCCCTGCAGTTCTTTGCACGTTTGTCAGGGATTGTTTGTGACCTCGTGGATGATTCGTCAAAACTTTCTTAGAGGAATTTTTGTTAGCCGGCCACTGTAGTTAAGGGCTCTTACCGTGGATCACTGCAATCCTGGAGGAAATGGCTTCGTAAACCACTCCAGACTGATGGATTTTAATGACTTCTGTTTATGTGCTTCTGTAGTTTGGGCCATCAAGTCCTGCTTCGTCACACTTTTAATCCTATTTCATGGTCAGACAGGTCCTATTAAATTGATGTTTAGGATGAACAGGTCTGGCATTAATCATGTCTGGTTGTGGCTACAATTAAACTTAACCCAATTATCAATTAAATTGGATGATTTAGACACCGAGGTTACACAGTTACTTTTCTATGAGCACATACAGACCTCTGGACTGCACTCGAGAGTGTGTAGGCAAATGCGCTGCTCTGGAGGATCGCTGATCGATAAATGTAATAGTGTACCCAATCCGAGTGCAGAATGGCTTCAAAACACAAGCTTACTAGTGCAATTTTTTAAGCTGTTCTGTTAGGTTTTGGTTTACAGGTTTACTCACACACAGTTGGGTGAGGTTTTGTTGGAAGATGGAAATGGGTGGGCAGCATACCTTGCCTTTAGCATTCTAGACAAAGCCTGAGTTGCAACCTTTACGAACCATACAGGCAAATCTCACCAGAGTACCAACACCAGGTCACAACAACAATTAACTTCAATCCCACTTCTCTGTACACAAGTTGTGTGACTGAACCCAGGGAGGTTTTGTTACACTGATTGCAAAAGATGCTCTTCACAACCCTCATTCTAAACGTCCTCACTTGAAACCTGCAGGTTAAAAAATATAACAAAAGGGAAAATGCAGCCGCTGCTATTTCTCTCACAATGGGTTCCACAGTGTCGGAAGCAAAACAGAAAGTAATTTAAGCAGGTTCATCGGGCAAGATTATACAGGGAATTGATGCGATTCATGCATAAAGTAATTAGTATGTGAAACTTAGTGTCGGGACATTCTATACATACACCACATAGAGAAGCCAATTTCAGATGAGACAAAGGGGAATTGATGCGATTCATGCATAAAGTAATTAGCATGTGAAACTTAGTGTCGGGACATACATACACCACATAGAGAAGCCAATTTCAGATGAGACAAAGTATTGTGCAGCTCATTGGTTGCCAAATGGTAGCAGGACATGCCCCAGTAATCGTCAAATTCCTCCCAGGAACATTTATCATGTCTCACCTCATATCTCCTCCATTTCCTGCCTGCTTCTTTGCTGTCAGAAAGAGAACGGCGTCTATACACATGTTAATGACGACCATACATGTCACTGTTGTTGAGGTTTTCTTCTACAGTTTTAAAGGAAAGCAACACAATTGTAATGTGCAATACATGTTCCACAACAGTGCAGAGAATGGAAAAAAAAAAAAAAAGTCTTCCCTACAAGGCTTCCCAAGTTTTGCTCTTGAGCCAATTCTGTTTGAATTTTTTTACCCGAGTAAATGTATTTACCTTTAACAACTGGGTATCCGTGAAACCGCAGTATGAATTGTTACTGATTACATGTTAATCAGTATCCCAACAGTGCCGAACCAGAATCAATGTATTACTTCTGACAAGCCTCGGTGCTGGGCCTTGCCAGATGTTTGCGCTCTCCAAGTGCTTCCAGTTAATTTTTGTTTTTTGGCCCATCAAATAAAGTTGAACATCCCCTGTACCCACCAAGTAAATAGTGTTTTTGGTAATATTTTCGTATTAGTATTGATATTTGTATTTGTATTACTGAATGACACAAGGGAATTATCAGGGAATTGTTTAGTCAGTCTATTAACCCAAGCATGTGATCATCAGCAGTAGAGGGGATGAGGCAAAGGGCATGCATAAATCTGCCTTATATTGAAATTACATCAATTTCTTAATGTTCACAAATGTGTAAAATCTATCCATTTTTAAATTCAGGGTAAAAGGTCTACAATAGTTTAATGTGTTTTAACAGCCATATATCATGGCCATCATGTCATTACAAAGCTTCTGATGCCCTGGGAAGTAATTATGCTACATACTCAATATTAAAACAAGTTTCAGTATACAGAAATGGGTGATGGTTGGTGTTTGGAAAACATCACATGGCAGATGAGGTATATGTGTAAGATATGCTCATACCAATCACTATATAGACTGAAAAGAAAAGGTTTTAAGCAGTAAAACTCCCATATTTATTTTTGTCAAACACCTTATGAGGCTTTTAACATTCTGTTTTGTGGAGCCGTCCTTTGACAACTATGGGATTCACAAGGACATACTGTGCCCTCCTTGCTCCTAACTTGTATACGTAATTCATTTAGCATGACAAGCACATGTCAGTTAGCCAGGTTGATTTTTTTTTTTTTTTTTTCTCCCCTCCAAAGAAAAACAGTGAGTCTCCTTCAAAAGAGACCGTAGTTAAACAGTGCATTAGTTAAGATATCTGAACGTGGTTGCTCAGACTACAACATGGCTTCATTCTTCAACAAAAAAAAAAGAAAAAGCAAGAACAAAGTCTGACAGTGTCAGTTATTCCGTTTAATTTGAGCAAGCGAATCTTTTTTATTTATTTTTTGTTGAGATAGGTTCTCTCTTTGCTTGCTGTGCTGCAGCTGTGATTATCTGTAGTTTCCGTTACTCCTTTTACAAACATTTGCCGCTGAATGTAATTATTGTAACCCGTTGAAGGAAGTAGCCCGCCCTGTCTCCTTTGGACTGAAAGTGTAATGCCGCCAATATTACCACCATTAGACTACACATTTATTTCAGTTAGTATTCGTAAATTTGTCTGTGTGTAAAATTGAAGCCAAGTCATATGCCCTCCAACTACATGTACTGTAGCTATCGGTAGCTTATAATGAGCACCTTCTACTTTGTATTGGAAGAAAACATTACACAAAGAAACAGCCGATACAGATCCACATGAGCAGCTGCTGCCCAGCTGAAAAACTGCCTTATGGCATGTTCCCCATCGTTTCTACTTCCTGCAATTCATCTTAACATCAAAGTCATAATGCAGACGCCAATTTAAACAAACAAAACTGAGCCCAAATTAATGTTGCAGGTTAACACTGCTTCAAAAGATAGAGCCATTTTTAAACGTTTGCCTTGCAGCAGATAATGGTTCATCATATTGTGTTTTTTATGACAGCGAGTGAGCAGAGAATATAAGGTCTAGTGCTACTAACTTGTAGTACGAAAACTATTTGAGAGGAAACGACAGCTGTACGTCATCATCTGGAACAATATTAGACCAAATTAAAGAAAGATGTTGTGAAGTCGGGATGAAACATTAAGATTAGTTCTGTTTTGACAGAAGCATTTTTTTTTCAGTCTGATTGTAAAGTTTTTTTTCCCCCCCGTAACATTTATTTACTGTTAAGCTCTGTAACGAAGTGTTCCATTACAGCAAATGAATATCTCTCAACTGCACCGTATTGATTAACACTAGATATGATTTTTATGATATTAGGCAAGATCAGATGTTTTAAATGTCGGTCGAATGTGTAAGTCAACTTAAAATGGTCAAAGGCTGAAAACACTACCTGTCAGTGGTGCGGTTGAGACCTTTTTGAGTTATATGTTTTCAAAATGTTTAATTTCATGTGTTTTTCATGTAACTGTAGAAAAAGTAACTTCATTATCCACCTAATGTAAAACAAGTATAGTTATTTTCATAATTTTAGAATATCTTTTTATAGCATTTCATGGGTTTACTAGTATCCAGCTTTCATTGTATTGTCCAGTAGCTGTTGATGGATGACCAAGAAGTAAACTAAGAAATATACTAATGCCTCCATTTGAACTTCTTTTAGATAATTGTGGTCTAAACAATCACACAGGTTTAACATTTGGGGTTCTTTCTTCGACACAGAATCCCCAGTGTCAGACACACCACGGTGTAGTATAGATCTGTGAGAGAAATTTCTAATGTTACCTGTAATTCCAGCCTCTATTTCCTTCCAGATCCTCTCTGTTTCCATGCCTGCCTCTGTAAGGTCTGTAATTTTTCCTCGCCCGAAGAAGGCTCACATGAAATCTAAGACCTTTGTATACTCCTAAAGGATTCAAGACTAGCACAAAGAGAGCATCTTTTTTTCAGAAACAACATAGAGAGGTTAAATATACCGTACACTTTAATCAAAATGGGATTTGTAGGCATACTGCTGAATAGGTTGGGGTCTACCTGGGAGTTATCATCAGCGGTGAACACCACTGGTAGCTCTGTTGCTTGGTTACTGTGCCTGCAGCGTGACTCTGATGGCCTTCGACTGCTGAGGTAGAATTAGCTCAGCTGAACAGGATTTCAGACATTGCATATTCAGAATTTGATTTTGAGATGCAACGGATATGCTTCATTCTTGCTTCAGTCTTCATCTTCATGCTTCATATTCTAGCTTGAAAGGAACAAGGTATGGCGAATATTTAGATTTTTCACACTTTCACTCTTGCTCCTGTTCTCACATCACCAGCCAACATCAATGCCAAGAAAAATCGTAATTACGCTGTGCAACTCACACTTTACTAACGGCTGTTAAAAAGGTTCACTATAAGTTGAAACCTAGACATGACAACACCTGTAGCCTGTGTGTGTGTGTGTGTGTGTGTGTGTGTGTGTGTGTGTGTGTGTGTGTGTGTGTGTGTGTGAGGTTAGTGTGTGTGTGTGTGTGTGTGTGTGTGAGGTTACATAAGGATGACGCCCCCTCTGGTTTAAACTAGCTTCCACCACATGTGTGTCCACCGACAGAACATCCATCCATCCATTTTCTACCGCATATCCTGTTAGGGGTCGCGGGGGGTGGGGCTATCCTATCTCAGCATCTTTGGGCGAAGGCGGGGACAGCCTGGACAAGTCACCAGTTCATCCCAGGGCTGACACATAGACACAAACAACCATCCTCACTCACACTCACACCTACGGGCGATTTAGAGTCTGTATCAATTGGCTGTTTCAAACGTCAGACATGACTTTCGATGATAAAAAAAAACAGGCTCCAACACAGTGGTTTTGATATACCTGCTCCTGAATAATGAAATGAACCTGCTGGCTCCTGTATCACATGTTAAATCACTACCCCTGAGTAATGAGTACAGTGCCTTAACAGTGAGGCCACATTTACTGTGTGGAAAGCAACTGCCTTTTAGCTTTTTAATGTCTTGACTTGTTCCGTGGCCAGTGGGATGTGCTATTTGCTGATTTTACAGTGCTGTAGGTAGGAGCGGTGGATATTGCTTAATCAACGAAAAATGCTGAGGTAATCTGAGTTACCTGCAGAAGCTAAGGCAGAGGAATGAGGCTGGTAAAGTTGGGTCAAATATCTGGAGGAGGGCTGCCAGGGCTTTGCAGGCGCATGGATCAATATGAGTAGTCTTTGGAGAATCTGTATATTGAATCTGAAGCGGTTATGTTAGCAGGGGAAAGATAAGTCATAATAGCATTAGCCTTGTGGTAGATGGGTATGGTATTGGAATCACCGTGCAATTTATTCCTGTGCTTTGCCTTGTACTATCTTTTGCCCCAGTGGCACAATCATACTTTGATATGTATGAATGATTTTAATATTCATTGATACAATTTTAACAGGGTTACATGGATCTTTCAAAGGCTGTGAAAAATGTCCGTGCAGATGAGGCTTCACAAATGTCAGCTTTGAAATATCCCTTAAAGCTCGGCGCAACTGGCCTACTGCAAGTAGCGTACAGTGACTTAAGAGAAAGAAAACAAGAACAAAAGACAAACAGCTTCACCAATTTGGACAATAAAAATACAAATAAAACTGTTTACATGGCTGTCCGTGACTTGACCGCACGTGTGCATATACATAATTAGCACTGCGTCTGTTAGCTTGATGCTAACAAATAATGGGAAAGCATCACAACCACGGTATTACCCATTTTACTTCTTGTTTTAATCGCTGGATGTGTTCACGTGTTTTTGAACTGTTGACTAACATGGTCTACGTACAGTACATGCGAGAAGTTAGCAGCAAAGGTTTTCTGTCTGACAGGCGTCACAAATCCCAAACATCTTTAATCAGACCAGTCTTTTGTCCAGTTGATTGTATGCAAGGCTCACAAAGGTACACAACTTTGATATTTGATTTCTTATTTAGCAATCTGTCGACACATCCAGTTTCGTGGAAACACTGAAAAGCCCTAAAAATGCCCGGGACACGCTTGTTGTCTCATAAACGAAATAAAATTAAGCTAATTATATTAAGAATAGGAATAAGAACTTAAGAATAGCCAACTTCAGTATCTTCATGAGTCATAAGCCATTGCAACATGTCCCACTGTCAACAGCTTCTGTTGTCGTCTGTATATTGTAGCATTTATTCTAGGCGCTATGCATAGGTTGTCAAATTGGTGAAAATGCTTTCTAAATATAGGGAGTTTTTTGGTGTATCTGCATGCTTTCTTAGGTTGCACTGAAGTGCGTTGTGCTGTCAGGGAAGATTGGCACTGCCTATGGTTTGAAAAAACATATTCTATGTATGGTAATTTTAACCTTGTTTAAGGGATCATTACTAGGTTTCCATTAGTTACTCAAATTTCATCTATTTTTATTCTTTTATTCTTGAGGTTTTTGTTTTCCATTATTTTTGACATTCCGCCCAGTTTTACCAGTTTTATTACTGTCATGTTATATTCTCTCTCACAGTTTCTATGCCTTTTTAAAGTTCTGATGCACTTAGAGCGTTTAATGTTTTTGTCATGGAACACCTTGTGCCTCATTTGGCTGCATGTATAAATTTGTAAATATTTAATATATTTTTATTATTACT
>KV751414.1:653866-687032 GCA_001698575.1 Mola mola
TTTAACAGTTTAAACCAAAAGAAAGCAGCACACACGTTACAATTTCCTAAAAAGGCGTTAAACCCATTGAATTGTAATTTTGCATTTTACGGTAATGACAAAAATGTCACAGTAAAAGTTCTGAAAAAAGAAAAGCTCTGAAGAATAGCACAAATTAATGCTACTCCACAAATTTAGCTGTTTTTGAGGGTTGAGCTTCTGGTACATTTTCTCAATGCATACTGGTTGTAAGAATAAACTTTACTGTCCAATCTCCAACGCCCTGTTACAGAGTCAGCATGCTACATTTCTTTCTACATTTCTGTGTTTCAGCGGACTCTTTCTTGTATAGCACAAACATTCATAAGAAAATGTACGAGCCGAGGATTGTAGCTATAGAAACTTGTAAAATGTAATTGAAATGAACTTTTAATGGAGGTTAAAATGCAGGCTTAGATTGATACATACAGCATGTGATTATAAATGCAAATATATAAACATTTCAGTTGTCATCAAACTCAAAATGTAAAAGCTTTGGCTTCAGGCTCAAACGTACAAGGAATTAAAGTTCCTTCTCATCAAAAAATGCATAAGGATGACCTTTTACAGAACATTATTATCCAAAATCATGCATACAGCACATGTTACTATGTATGATATTTTACTGTTTTATATCAAAGAAAAATATATAAATGAGACCAATTCATTAAAAAAAACCCATTTGGCTAAACCCTTGTTATCTTAAAACAACTAAAACATTTTATCATCACATTCAACAGAGGCCCTCAAAATAAAAATACTCAAAATAAAGTAACTACTGAAAATAAACACCATCGACACTGTCACTTAGGAATTTACTTGACCAGCCTTTATAAGGGTACAGAAGTCGCAAGTCTTCAAAGTTTTATCATTCATTTATAAGCCATACTAAGAGCAACTTTGGGGTTTTGGAGGGAGCTATATGTCATAATTACAACATTTAAAAAGGAACTGAGTTACAGGATGTGAAGAAATAAGTCTGACATTTTGTCAAAGTCATTAAGGTGCTATATCTACTGATGTTAACATGCTACCCAGCTTGCTCCTGCCCATCCCTGCTCATAATACCATCTTGTACCCGACATCCAGTCTTTCCCCAATTCAACGTGACAGGATGAAGAATTGACACTGGCCTGAAGGTGTTTTTTAGCAGCTTGTAGATGTAAACAAACACCCATTAGAGAGGCTGGGCATTTCCTTGATTCTTAAGATAGGTGAGGACACCCCCGCTTTCAGGTGATATGCTAGCCTTGTACCTTGTTCAGAACATGAATTAAAATGGTAATAAATTCTTACACAGAATGATAAGGTTTTGGTTTTGTTTTGGTAAGTCCTGGCAGACTGCAGCTGCAACTACTAAAATAACTCCATTCTTTCTTGAAACAGAAAGAAAAATCTGTGTAATGGAAAATTATTGCCATATAATACTGTGGGTTTTTCAAAAACAAAGAAAAACCTCAGCTCTTTCTTTCCTGGTTGTCCTTCTGTCGGTAGTGGAAGAGGCTGGTTGTGTCAAGCTCAGCTCCGTAGCCAATAGCCTCTGCAAACAACTTCACCACCTAATACACACAAAGGAAAAAAAAAAAAAGGGATGTACAGTCGAAAAGTATTAATGAACCACATTTACACAGAAACAATTTTCCTCTGACTTGATACGCTCGAAATTTATTGTAGTGAAACATCACATTGTGAATGTTTCAGCTGTGTAATGTTAAACAACAGCTAACATTAGCATCTGCTGTTATTTTCACGATTCATTCAGTAATCGTCATGTCTAGAAAATGTCCAAAAGTTGTGAAAAATGTACATCACAATTACCAAAGTCAAAAGTGACATTTTTAAAACGACTCTTTTCTCAAGCTCAAAAACCCATAGAATTCTCATTCACTATCATTAACGATGAAGAAAATCCTTAAATTTAAGACACTGGACCAGCGATTGTTTGACATTTTTATTTTAAAAATGAGTGAAACAATTAACCCGTTTTCAAAATGCAACAAATTTTATTTCGTTCTCATTCTACATTCAGGACAAGATGAGGTTCTCCAAAATGTGTCCGTAGTTTGGGAAATCAGGAAACAATCAAGGGTGTGACCGCTCTGCTTAGTTTGCCACACAGATGCATGGACAGCCCCACAAGCAACACTATTTTAACTGCGATAGCAAAATGGGTGGCTGTAGCTTGCAGGACAATTAACATTTGGAGGATAAGGGTCTGCTTGAAATAACTTGAATCACATCCAACGACCGCACGTATGTGTTGCCTTCAACAGCCACCTCCGTAACCACGATACACAACTTGTATGAAGATAAGAAAGCTAAAACGGAGGAGGTGATGGCACAGACAAACATGGTTGTGGTCACCAGCTGACTACTGGACTTCTCTCAGCAATCACAGTTACCTCGAGGTCACAGCACATTATTTTGACTTACAGCGGGAGCTTTGGTAACATGCTTTGACTGTTATAAGGACAGAAGTCTGTGTCCTCATCTGTTGTTTTCCTGTTGGGCTTGAGTGCCATGTTATGCTTTCAGAATATATATTTTAAGACTGCAGAATAAGCACGAGAATTTTCTAGACTGCAATTACTACAGTTTTGGTTTGTTGCAATTATAACAAACATATATTTGCATAAAACAAACCTATTGGTCCACTCACATGTTGATAAGAAAGTTGAAAAATATCCCTTAAAGGTGTAATAAGAACAGTTTTAAAAATGTGTGATTCATTTGCAAGTATGGACAATCGTGCAATTAATTGTGATTAAACATATTAATCTATTGACAGCCCTATACTGGTCATGTCGCCACTTGTCCATAGTCACTGGTAGTGAGATGTTTACTGACCTGGTGATTGGTGATTAAAGGAACACCATGATCGATAGCCATTCTGCGAATGACAAAGTTATCCTTCAAGTGGCGAGTGTTGTTATTGGGTAAGTTGACCACCAGATCAATATGACCCTCATTGATCAATCTGTAAAAGCAAACAGATAACATAGTCAAATAATAAAAAATAAATGACTTGAATAATACCAATCATATTATTATTGCTAGTTGCTCTTTCAATGTTACTGAGAGTAAGGTTAATATTCGCAAAAAGAGATTCTGTATTGAGTAGTATGGATTTATTTTCTCCAAAGTCTCATCATTTTAGAAATAATTTGCAGTAAACATAACTTCTTTGTTTTGTTTTTTTTCAGCTGCCTGGTCAAAACACTTAATGCAGCATTTCTTCTTACCAAATAAAGCATTCATTTATCTCAGGCAAAAATCTTGAATAGAGGGCTAACGTCCTAGGTTAGGAACTCTACGGAGATAATTGCCAGGGTGGTATTGAAACATCCAACAGGGTATTAAAACATCAGCACCTGGATCTGATCAGTAAATTACAGTATGACTAGATCAGAACCTCATGTTAGATTGGAATTTTTTATCTTTCAGTTGGGTTGTCAATTGCATGTGTTTCAAATTATTCAAAGAAATCAAATCACCAAAATACTTAAAGGTTTTCAATGAAGGCAAAAACAAACTTTGGAATTTTGGAAGCCTTTTTGCTTTTTTTTTTTTTGGCATCCAAAGTTTAAATAAAAGGGTAAAACCTCGCAAAAATTATGATTGTTTTTTTAAATATTACCATGGCAATGTTTGAATTCTCTCTCTCCTGCACACTCGGAACGCAGAGTAAAGCCCTGGTTTCTGTATTACTTTTCTAACATTAAGGCCTTTGACAGCCAAACTCGAATCAGGAATGAATTCTAATATAAAATATGGAGGCCGGACAACAAAGCAATGTTCTTCTCTATGAAGAGTTGGCCTCAAAACCACCTTGCACAGCTGATGCCAGACAGCCTTACATGGTTGTGTATGTGTATGTGTGTGTGTATGCAGTTTGGGTCCAGGCCTATTAAATTCTTATTACATCCTCTCCTTCGCCAGCTCATTTACAAGCATATGGTCCAGATGGCTTCATTGTACAACGATCATGACTTGTTTGCAGAATCATTACCTAAAAGTGCTACACTCACACTTTTACAGTTATGGTGCGTTGCTAGTCTGTTGGAAAAGGCTGCACATATTGACTAAGAGTGGGGTGGTGTGAAACCAAAAATGTAACTGGGCAGCGTCACATGGTTTGCAATCAAAATGTTAAATGGCTAAAATATATTTGTTGTGTTATTCTTGAAAACCCAGATGCTTCAGCTGCTTTTTTAAAATCCTCAAACTTAATCTGGCACTCTGAAGACTTTCCTCATCCTTCCTGTTTGAGCTCTATTCATGGCTAATGCAATGACTCTGGACTTCTCGGTCTGCTACATCTTCTTTGATCTTGTCAGCATATTACAAAGATAACGAAGGGGCTAAGCCCTTAGATCCTAAGGCAGTATCTGATTAGATATTAGATACTCCATTCCAGTTTTGAACCTCATGTATCACAATTTATATATAACTTAAGCCTTGCATGTAGAAACCATAAGTTGTAGCCATAATTTTAAGGGAGCTGCCTTTGTGCTCCATGTTTATGAATGTCTCCAGTAGTTTTAAAGTATTAAATCAGTAATTTAGTGTTCACAGTGAACATTTTCCAACCTCTTAATACTGGGCAAACTAGCGTTGCCGTCCTTCTCAGAGGGCCAGGCAACCGGTGTGGCAGGCACATCGTTGGCACACAACCAGGCAGAAGTGGCTTCAGTAGCATACAGCTACAGAACAGGAATGTGATAACATGATTACATACACAGAATGTCAGAAACAATAATGAGATACCTTTAACATGTACAAAGAAAAAAAAAGACACTCACCTTGAATCCCTCCTCTTTTAGCTGTTGGGCCGTGGCAAGGAAATTGGGTCGGAACGAATGCTGGGATGACGAGAGGGGAGCAGAGAGGAAAGGCAGCATTATCAATAAAGAGAAAACACACCTTTCTGTTTGCCTGAAATATGACATCTGCAACTGCGTTTATATTATACATACTGTATATACGCATTTAAGCTTTATAAGGTTTACAGTGAAAAGCTTTATAAACTTTTGTCAGTCTGAGTTCTAACAGTTCATGTATTCAATGTGACAATCAATGACTAATTTCCAAGCTAGTTCAAGCACAGGTCTGATTAACACTAACATAGCAAACTAGAATTACGGTCTAGTGGTTGTGTGCTTCCTAACACCAAGTATCAGTTTAAATCCATGCGCATCCAATCTAAGTAAGTAAATAAAGACTGAAAACGAGCTCAGTCACATGAAGCCACGAGAAACACCTGAGCTATAAACTAGTATAAACAAAAGAAAAGAACTTGTGGTGGATCAGACTATTTTAAACATGGAGGTTGCAGCAGAGAAGCTCTTAAATACTGAGGCATAGGTACTTCACATGTGTACTAGCCAGCATCAGAGAGAATTATAAAATCAGAATAACTTTGTGAAATGATGTCATAATTAACACATTAGCATCTGAGTTCAGATGAAAAATTTATTTCATTGGTCACAGTTAAATGGACAAAGAATGAAGAGGTGGCTATCGTTGGTTTAGAATTAGATTTATAAAGAAAAAGGAAAACAAATGATTGCTGACTTCTTACTACTTAGGCTGCATCTGATGTATCAAATTTTCTTAAATCTGGATAGGACGGGGTCTAACTTGAAAATTATAGATGTTTGCATTTCTAGCACAGCACTTTTAGGTTCTGTATGGCCCCAAATGCAGGCTTATGAATAACAGACAGGTGCGCATTGCATTAATACATTTATATTGTAGATCTTTACGGTTCCGTCAGACCCAAAACAAGCTCTCTCTTCAGCTTAAGAAACTTTCGTGCATCATTAAAGTCCTCCTTTTTAACGTCTCACAATTTAAATTGACCAAGATCTAACATTAACCTTTACGAGACACTTTGAGGAAAATTCTCATAATAATTGTCAATTTTTCTTAGAACTTCATCACTGGAGTGACTGTTATAACCAACCATAAAGTTACTTTACGTGAGAGCTTTAGTCACATGATATTAGTCAAAGTGGTGCATGAATCAAAGTTGAACTGGGTGTGAAACAAATATGAGACTGCCATCCTACTGTTGTAAGAAGTCAATAGCCCAAAAAGATTTAGGCCATCTGTTCATAAGAAGGAGGAGGCACCAAAAGGAAACACAAACAGGAGGCACGTGGAATTCCAGATGGCTGTAGTCTTACCTGAATCCCAATCAGGATGCCCTTCTGCGGTAGCTTAAAGCCCGTGGAGAGCATAGCCTTCAGGAAGGCAGAATAAATGTTTGGCCCAAAACAAGCTACCTGCAGTAAAACAAACAAAAACCTGTCAACACTGACTTTTCAAATTAGATTAAAAAAAAAAAAAGCTGTGTATTCATTGAGGGCTTACTTCTCCAGTAGATGCCATCTCACAGCGAAGCACAGGGTCTGCCTCCCTCAGGCGAGGCCAGGAGAACATTGGTGCCTGGAAAAATGTGTGACATCACCACTACATCACCTTGTTTGCTGCTGCAAGTCGCAATGTCATTTGGTTAGTTAGATCAGCTCACCAAGAAGACAGTAATCATTGACAGTTAACACTTGTTGTGACCTTTGTTGAAATACAAAGTCCTTTAGAATGACAACAAAAATGAAATCAATTGTTCAGTGGTGTCATTATGAATACTTCAACACTGAAAAGAAAGTGGTGATCAAAAGAGAATCATTCCCCACATAAATGGCACCACTCACTTGGAATTATCAGGGAACTCTGCTGCCACCTAGTGGTGATGCTCAGCTTACTTAAAAAAGAAAACGGTAAACCAGCATTGTGGCAGTTAAATAAAAAAAATATTAGGTCTCTTTAATAAAAAATAATGGCTAATACCAATCAATAAAATGTTTTTCCCAGCATTTTTCCTCATCATCCCTCTGTTTAGCACCATGCAAACTGCCACATCAACTGTGAAACTTCTGTGAGCAAAACAGAGAAAAGCAAAGTTAAAGCGACTATGTTTCAACTTCTGGTGTAGACAGACTATAAAGGCAAATTCTTATAAGAAACCAGGTTTCTCACATTAGAGAACTCCAGCTGCTTTAATAGCCTTGTTTGATGGGTAGGTGGCCTGAGTGATAGAGCAACAGCAGGATGAGGAGTCACAACCAAAGAAAATAAAATGAAAGAGACAGCAAGGAGGAGAGAAGAGATAAGGGAAATACATAAATAACGAAGAGGATATTAGAAACTTGCAAAAGATGGACGAATCATTTACAACAAGATGAAAACAAGGACATCGGGAGAATAAAATTAAACAAAAAGAGAGGAAACTCAACAGATAAAATTGTAAAAGTAGAAATGGGGAGGAGAGAAAATGCAGGAACAAAAACAAGAGACATTAGCTTCTCGTTATTATTTTAGACAAACTAAGAATAGTGGGGTGCCAAATAGAAGGACGTTCTTTTTTCTCTATTTAAAAGCAGACAACCCTCACTACTTGGAAAAGAGAAATTGGGAGAGAGATGGTCTGGCACTTCAAGGTTCACGTGTGGGCACACACACACACACACACACTCACACACACAGGGGAGGGCCACTAGGGGGGGATTCATCCTTTAAGTGGGTTATCTAATCAGCAGAATGTAATGTTTGCATGCTAATGTACGAAGGGATGAAGAGACATGGAACGAGCATCATTTATCAAAGCTTTGTTCAAACAGTCAGATAAAGATGGAGAAGTATACAGAGATAAAACGGCAGACTGTAACCAAGATATAGAAGACGAGCAAATACAGAGAGGACAATCTTGGTGCTTCAGCAGAAGGCAACTGGACTGCTTGTAGTTCCTTGAAGAAGTTTCACCTCTCATCCAAGAGGGTCCCTCAGTTCTAAATGTCTGGTAGGGAGTCCCCAGTATTTAACATTGTGGAGGATCCTTCTCACTTAGGGTAGTGGGCAAAGGGTACAATGCCCCGCCCCCAAAATTTGTGTCACAGATCCACCCACCCATCAGTTGGGTTGTCACTCCCCCCGGCCTTAAAATGAGGAACCATACACAAGCTTCTGAAAACCTCAGTGGTTGCAGTTTGTCCTCCAATTGCAATGGTGTGTCTCAGGGACAGAATGTATATGACTGTCACAATAATAACTGAAGCTTTACAACGAGAACAGTCTCCCAGCACACACAAACTCTTTCTCCCCATCTCCCTATCCCACACCAACTGCCCACCATTACATGATACTAGGGTTGCGAGGCTCCACGGCATGAACAATGTTATCTTGGGGCAACAGCTGAGCTCCAGCAAAGAAGGGAGTGAATGAAGCAACATACTTCCACATAATTATTGTTAATTATTGCTCACTGTCGTTCTTGTCAGAGGGGAAAGTGGCACCTGTGTTAATATCTTTATATTGCAGGCAAAATTGAAATTAACAGCTACATTTGCACTTACATTGTTGGTTCTTCAAAGCACCTGAATTTTCTTCACATTCCAAATGGTAATGAACAATTTGTCATGACTAGAAAACACCAAAGAAAGACTCAGTACCCTGAAAACACACTTTGAATCGGTGTGCTAAGAGGTTAATCACATCAGGATTGGTATCCACTAATGATATTGAGTCAGATCAGTCACAACGCCAATCATGCTTACACTCACTACGTATTCAAGTATTCATGCTGGCTGAGACCTATCTCCTAGGTAATCTGTTGATTGTTTCAATTTAAAGGCTAAAGCATATTGTCACCTTTTAAATATAATGCCCACCATATACAGTATGTAAAGATACTACCATATCTCTGTAACTTTTATCAGCACATGTTGCTCCCACAGTGTTCTATCACATGTACAGTATATAATGAATTTCTTCATTATTTAACCTTTTTGAAATTATTCTGTTATTATTATTATGCTAATTATAAATATCTAACAATCAAATTTTAAGGTCAAAATGTTGTGGCATTAATAAGTTAATTAGTAAGTAAACATTTGGGCTTTCTTAGCAGTACCCAGATTTTAACATACAATGGAACAATTTTCAGCACTTCCAAGGTAATAATGTTTTTGGAAAAATGTGCTTGTATATTTTGTATCAAAACCCGGTAAAGGAGTATGAATTTCGTTAAATATCAAATTTAGGTAATAGCTTTCACAGAAATGTAGAAGAAGTAACTGTAATGCTTCTTGCATGGATTTTTTTCTCACTGAGCTAAAGAGAACGTGTTCTCCAAGATCACTATAGCACCTTGCATGGCATGGATAACAGGACTTTCAATAAGTGCACTCAGGGGACTGTCACCAAACCAACTTCCTCCTCCTCCTCAAATGTAATGTTCCTGCTTGTCTCCCTCTTAGCATCATAAATACAACTGTGCTATTGTTCCTACGAGTATGTGTATACAGACAAGAATTACTCAAAGGGGACTTGTTAGTGAAAGAAAACATTGTGGCCTCAAATGAGGGACCGAACGTCAGAGAGAAAAAAAGAGACAGCGAAAGCAAGGAAGAGATGGTGAGAGGAATTAAGACAGATAAATGAAGATGGTCTCTCTGGATGGCAATGACTTATGATGACACAATGTGGACAGTGAGGAGAATTAGGGCTAAGAAGGAGTGCATATTAGTGACATACACTTCAGGCAACAATAGCTGGATAATAGTTTCAGATATCCCAGTGTGTTTACAAAAGGGGCTCTCATATTGTAGCAGCACTGTGCTAAACAGGAATAAAATTACCAACAGTTGCAATTCATTAAACAATTGTCATGTATTCTGGCAGGCTTTCGAGCAAGGCTTATATTACTCAGGGGGTATGACTTCTATATCATAGACTCTGGAAGTCTTTAAAGTCTAGCGCCTGGAGAATTCAGAGCTCTGATTAATATTCCTCACTGCCACGCATAATAGAAAATTGAAAACTTTAGGTAGAGGTTGAGACTGGGGGCTCCAAACTACAGCCATTGTTACAACAGCTCTGTTGTAATTAGAGGGAGAAATTACTTTGGGGAAAAAAATAGGTTTGGAACAGCTGGTGACATGCAAACTCTCTCACATCCAATCAAAGAAGTAAGCCCCCAAGCCAGTTTGACAGAGCACTTGCTACTCCCCCCGCCATGCCTAGGTAGAGGGAAAAGCAGTAATTGGTGGCTTTGATATCTGAACCATTGAAGTTGTACTAGCAGAACCTGTTGTACCTATTAAGATATCAGACATGTAGGACTCTTGCAGGAACTAATTTTCCAACTATACTTATAAATTAGACTGTTCAAAACCCTGTTATTAGAATCTGTAAGGAAAATAAAAAAGCCACTTTTACCAATTACCCATTACTTTCAAACTTTAGTATTGTGTTTGTGGCAATTGAATCCCTTAATTCAGGATGATTTTGGACCATATGATATCGAAAAATTTTTCACTTGAATAAAAGAGTCCTCAAACTTCACAACTGCACACACTTCTCTAGACGTGTGTTCAGAATTACTGCCTTTGGTTGAGTACAAAAGCTGCTGTCAATTGTAAAACATTAGTAAAAAAAAGAATGTGATAATCTTTAAACCATTTCTTATATACGATCAACTGAATTAATGTCAGCAACGTATTTAAAACAAGTTGGGGCAGGGGCGACAAAGGACTGGGAAAGCTGTGGAAAAGTGTGAGCTGATTGGGACAGTCCAAAGGGTAACAGCTTCACTGGTGACAGGTTAAAGTATCATGATTGACTACCAAAGGAGCATCCTCGACGGCTCAGTGCTTCAGCCTAATCATGGCATCCTTCACTTGTTTGGATATCTACTTGGACTTCATATTGATAGCTCCCGTTGAACAGCTACCAAATGCCAATTCAACACCTGAAATAAACTTCGGACCTTTTATCTGCTACATGTGTCTTGAAGTAACCAGAGAATAGACCAAACCTGGCCATGAAACTGCTTGTCAGTCAATTGTCCCAATACTTTTGAGCCCTGAAAACATAGGCACTCAGCATTAAAATGCTGTGATACCTAAACAGTAAATGCCATATTTTTTTTTGAAAGCTCTTAAATTAAAGCTGAAAGTCTGCACATCGATTTTATCTTGTTTGTTTTATTTCATATTCATTGTAGTGGTGTATAAAGGCAAAATGATAAAAGCTTTGCCAATGTCCAAATACTTCTGGACCCAACTGTATAGACAACATTACTACATGTCTATATGTTTGACGTAGGGCCCAACTTTTTGAGAATTAGGGTTTTACTCACATGAACATAAACCTACATCTAAAAAAAACTGGTAACAGCATTACGAGGCCATTCATCACATCTGGGTGCAGATACACCCTCAGCACTCCAGGAGCATTTGCATTAATCACAGCGGCACATTGGCTAAAGAGAAAGCATTTGTTCTTACCAGAAAGATACTTAGACTCACCCAGGATCCTATAAGTAGACAAATGTGGCATCTGGTGAGTACTTGGGACAGACCATAAGTCATAGGCTGATCAAGATTTGGCCCATGAAAAGGACACAGGGGGGTATTTGATGGCAAGGTATAGCCTGGGTTAACCAAAATGACATTTTGGTGACCACAGGAGTACCTGGATGACCGGTGTTTTAGCTCAAAAGGGTTCTTGTGCAACCACAGGGCAATAGCATAAATAATCAGCTGAAATATTTCATTGCTGTAATCAAATCAAATCAAATTGTATTTGTATAGCCCAAAATCACAATCTACATATTATCTCACTGGGCTTTGACAAACTGTTCAGATGTTACACCCTCTGCCCTTAGACCCTCAAACTGGGTGAGGAAAAACTTAATAAACCCTAAACAGGGAAAATAAGAAACCTCAGGAAGAACCACCAAGGAGGGTAATAAAGTGGTCGATATAGGAAGATTGTTGAGTCAGATTAACAATTGTTAGTATTTACAACTTTAAGATTACTCCTAATGGTTCATTTGTATAAAGTCACTCTCACTTCTGAGTGGAATTGAAAAAGCTCTGCTCTGCACAATACCAGGACCATCCATTTATCTCTCCATTATCCATCACCACTTACCCTTTGCAGGGTCACAGGGCTGGATCCTAACTCAGCTGACATTGCACATGGTTTGGTGTACATGTTTATTTTATATTCAAAGTATGTATAGTATACCCTTGTCTCAAAGTTCAGCAGCTTGAGACAGTAATGTTAAAAGTAAATATTTCCTTCTATTTTGAGTAACAGTATGTTTGCTGTTGATACCCAAATTACTATTTGTGGAATAAGAACGTAAACAAATGACCATAAGTAAAAATCAACAGCACCATTAATGTATTAGCTAGCCTTGAGGCATTTCAAAGCATGAATTTATATCATGCATCAGTATGTCTCCTGCAGAGAGAGAGTGACTTCCAGCAGGTCAGACTGGGCTTTCTGCCTGAAAAATCCCTTGACAAAGACTTAAGATGCCTGCTCACTGTTAACATACTAATATCAAGGCCATCCACATAAGTAATGTTAAAGTTTCCCCAATTCTCACAAAAAAAAATAAACATACATACATAATTACAAGAACTTTCTTCAAAATGCTACGGTAAGATGTTGATTTTATTTTCCTTCTGTAAAAGTACTGTGCTTCAGGAGTCCATAAAACTAAACATTAAACAAAGCAAACACAAAATTGAAGAAATCTAGTCACGCAGATTTAAAAAGTTATTTTAATTTCCCCTCTTACCTTGATGCCAACAAAGTCGACAGGAATGATGGGTTTCTCCAGTGAGGGCAGGCTGGCTTCATCCAATGGCTCTCCCACCATCACTTTGGTTGCCACATTGATGAAGTCCACACCGATTGTTTTTGATACAAAAGGGAAGGAGCGCGATGCCCGCAGATTACACTCAATCACCTAAAACGGCACACAACAACAATACTGTCATTTGAAAAAGAAAATCATCATAAATAACCAAAACATACACACACAGTGAAGATAGATTGCCAGAGCACAACCATATTGTATTTGGATGAATTATATATGTGGATATTTCCTGCATGCATACCATGACTTAAAACATCAAAATCAATGGCAACATTGATCTTAAAATCCATCTAGTTCCCACAAAGAATTTTGAACGCCAAGCCATTTAATTTTGTTAGTGAACAGGGCTTCATGCAACCAAGTGTGAAAATGGCCTTCTCTTATTTGGTCATACCCTGAGGAAATATTACTTACCATGACATCATTGCCTTTAACCAGAAATTGAGTGTTAAAGGGCCCTGAAATTTCAAACGCTTGTGCAATTTTTCGGGTGGCAATCTTAACCTTGGGGGTGAAGAAAGAACACACATGACAAGACATATGAGGCTGTTATCAATGGTTTCAGAGTATTATAAAAGTAAAAAGTAAAAGTAAAATAGTGATTGTTATTCTATAAATAATACAAAATTATACGTAATTTATAACTCGTAGTATAACCAATATGGTTTGAATCCGAGTTACTTAACTAACCTTTTCTAGCGCCCCCTGGCTGATAGTCTGGGTTGGCAGCATTAGAGTGGCATCCCCTGAATGTACTCCAGCATCTTCCACATGCTCTGTTATGGCATGGACCAGAACCTGGACAGACACACACTGACTATGTCACATACCTACAGCACGTGCATGCGGATCAGAGCTCAGAGATAAGCGACAGAAATCCCTCCTCGAGGTAACTTAACTTTTGCAGCCTTGGTCTGTTCTCTAGACTAGAATTTTCCATGACTTGGAGACAGATGGCCTGCAGACATGTGTTTATAAATGCAGCGTCAACAAGTGTTAGAGGGTGCTGCAGAGTGGATTTGGGGGAATCAAGCCGACACTTACTGAAACTTGAAACCTAATGAAAATTTGGTCAGGACAAAAGGGCTGTGTTTGTTAATGAACTAGGAAACGATGTATGTTGATAGGGTGTGCCAAAAGAATAACTTTTAACATTTTACCCACATTAAAGAAGACTTGTATCACTGAGCAACTCTGTGTGATTTTGTATTCGTGTGTCAATGGGCTGCCATGTCATTAGCTCATTTAAACTGCTGCTAACCACAACCTTCATTAGCACTCGTCAGATAGGGCGTGTAATTAATACGTATTATCTGACTTTTACACACATACACGCGCACACACACAGCCTGGCCAGGAATAATGAGGCCTGTTTTGTATTCAGTGAATGGGCAGCTCGTTAATGCGATACTGAAGATATTGGAGGGAGAGAGAGAAAATGTACCATACAACAGGAGAGCTCACATTCATACTGACACCCTTGAAATGACTCTCAAAGCCTAAACGAAAGAAAAACAGACAGTATGTCCAGCACAAGAAAAGGACCTAGGAGGCTGTAATCGTACTGCGGTTTAAACAACTGGTAGATAAATTCATAAATGTAGAACTAGATTAATGTAATGTGACTTTTATTGCAAAACTCGAATGTATGTATGTCCAAAGACATTGATGTGCAAGGTTCCACAACTAATATAATTTTGCAATGTTTTTTATTTGTGTCTATGTATGACATATACAGTAGGATCCAGTAGTATGATTTTCCAAATACAAAAATTAAATTATGTCAGTGGAACTTTGAGTGGACAGGGATTTTAATCTAATACTTTTTCAGATTTTCTTATCAAAACATTTATTTATTTATCATTCATTTAGAACTATTAAAAATCAAATGTTGTTTTAAAATTTCAAGTAAACAAAAGACTTCTATGGAAGAAATAATATTGATCACTACAGCAATATATATTATGTGCAGTCGTTGTTTAAGAGCGCACAGTAGAAATGCCGAATCTAAAATATAATACACATAAATTAAATAAAAAAATAGTTTTCTGAACAAAGGTTACATATTTTTAGGGTCTTCCCTCAGAGAAATTGACACTACTCTGAGGACAGGCCCATATTAGTGGAAATATGACTAAAACATACACTGGCTGTCACATATAGTAGAACAATAACTTAAATTGATAAGATGTAGTGAAATTCGGATGAAAATTTGAATCAACTCTTTTCCAGTAACACACATGTCATGACATGCAGTGACTCCAAATCTATACTGAATTTTAAATTGGTTCAGTCATCAAGGATGTCATTGCTTGTTGTATGCAACTGTAAATATATTTTTGAATCAATATCAGCATGTTCTTAATAAGTCCATGTCATGTGACCAATCTGTTGCTATCTGTTCACTGACCTGACCTCTTTTCTTTCAACATTCTTTTCTTTACCTTTTTATTCAGTCTGTCTTAAGTTTTTTTCATCTTGTTTAGCCTTGGTCAGTAAGCAAAAAGTGAAATGGAAATTTTTTTGTTCACTTAAAAAAAAAAATTGTATTATTGTGTACTGCACTTACAAACTGTGTACTCATGACATAACAAGACAAAGCATTTGCAACATTTGTCTTGAAAAAAACTCTAGGAAAAACCCTTGCCCTAAACTGATCTAATCTAAAATGAAAAATAAGTTTAATGAAAAATAAATAATGAAAAATGTTTTTGATGTATTTCATTCTCCTAATCAGATCTACCTGGACTGTAATGTCTTTACAGAAAATTAATAATACTGTATTACTTCCACTTTATTCATCTGCTGTGCTAAATATCTGTCCTGCCTCTCCATGTTAACTGCAAAATAACAGAATAATTTAAGGCTACAGAGATATATAAATATGAAAAGGTTATAGATATAATGTTATAATACATAATATAATATACAAATAATGTTTTCAAGGCTGTATGCTGTGCAACACTATGTGAAAATATATAGTAGATGTACAGGCTCTAAAAAAGTCACATTTAAAAATTAGAGCTGGAACATGTCATTTATGTCTAACCTTGCCCCCCTTGGCCACAGCGTCCACCTCCACCTCCCTGGCACCACGGATGAACTTGGTGATGACCACTGGATGCTCCTAGCGGAAGGACAGTGAGGAGAGGGTTATTCTGTCTGAATCAAAGACGACATTACCCAACCTGAACAAGACCATTGCTTTTTGTGTGCATTGTGTGTAGATTAGTAAATAGCCTTTTTTTTTTTTTTTTTTTTTTACTGTGAGCTTAAACACAGTATTTGGATTTGAAATGAGGCTCTGAGACTGAATTTGGCTTTCAATGAAGGTTTCTGACATGGATAGAATAGAACTTTCTCTGCTCAGCTAAGGCAGACAATGGTTTCCTTTTTCTAAGACCAAATAGTGGTACTCCAAAAGCAAATCGAAAAACTGCCATTTATGGCAAAGGACCTGACACTTAATATTGATTCTGAACTTTCCATTTTCATGATGCTTGTCCTAAAAATTATTTGATGGCTAAATACCTCTGATGTTGTGTTAGAATTGCTACTAATAAAAACAGACATTACTTTCTAACTATTCTATATTTAGAGATCTACAAATTATGTCTGTAGTTCAAATGGATGTGTTGACTAAAGCAGTGAAAGTTTTGTACTGGTCAAAATAAAAGATTCAAGTTTACCATTTGTTAAATTAAGCTGAGATGTTGTAATTAATTTGGAGAAGCTGAACACAACACAGTTCCTCTAACATGTTTGTCATTTGCTTCCTCCCAAAAAATAATAATGTTTAATTGCCATATAATTGGGATTTAACTGGATTACGTATTTCTAAATTGATTGACAGCATTATTTTTTAATCCGTCCAAGAGAATCAGGGAATCTGTGGACTGGTTAACTAGCTGGCAATTTCCTTACAAATCTCCTCCCATTTACTGACAATCAAACAAGCTCTACAAAACATCAGAAAGAGACAGAGATTCAATGGTGGTAATGATGGTAAATAATAAACACTAAATGTAGCTGCATTTATATACCCCTGTTTAACTGGCTTTCTAACACTTGTCTCATCACCCTTACACACACATTCACACACTGGTGGCAAAGAGGATAATCTGAAGTCCCACCTGCTCATCGGCAGAGGAAATAATTCACACATGGACTCACACACTAATGGCCATGCCTTTGGGGCAATTTGGGGCTCAGTATCTTGCCAAAGGGCACGTCAACACATAGAGTGCAGAGTTCGGGGGATAAAACTACAAATCCTCTAATAACTGCAGGAGAAAAATGCAAAACAATGGTGTAGCTTTTGGGGGATTTCATAAAACATAATGCCTGCTGCTGACGGAGCAGAGAAAAGGTGTGGTAAGTCACAACGTAGATGTGCCCATGTGGGAGTGAGGTGAGCAGATTCAAATTACAGTACACAAAAATACACTGGATATTTAATGTTTTGTTTCAAGTGTTCTGAATAGAGCCTGACAACCAGTGAGCAACACAAATTATTAATCTGTTAAACCACCATTAAGGGTTTTGCTTTGGTGCTCTGTAGGCATGATGTGTCTGTGTGAATGCTTCTAGCCCCAGGTAGGGGCCCTTGAAGTCGCCAACTGGCCCCAAGCTGCCAGTGAATTCGAGATTCAAACGTGACACTAGCCAACACCCCTGCCAGCTGGTAGCGTTAGTTAATTGAAAGCAGTGGGAAAACATGAAAATGAGAGTGTCTGTGTGGAATGCAGGGAGAGGTCACTTGAACTAATATTTTAATTTAACACAAACAGTGAAAATGAAAAGCCATTGTACAACGTAAGGTAGAACTTTGTCTTTGTCACATGTGACAAAGACAAATGTTGCACAAGCAGAGCTATCACCAATCTCACCTGGGACACCTGAGTGGCCTCCTCCAAGAAGCGTTTCATCTCCTCCTCTCCATACACAACGTTCATTGCAGAGCCACTGGTGAGATGCAAACAGGACAGGGAGAGAATGTGTGATGGGGAAGAAACAAAAGGCCACAGGAGAGGAAGAAAAGCAAACAAACAAGAGAACATGCAAGCTTCAAATGATCGCTCAAAACACTCATTATCTCTCTATTGCATCACTATATCCATCGGGAACTAGGTCTGGAAAGAGTCAAAATAAGGAGAGAACGGGAGAAGAGCAGCTATTTAGGTCGAAAGGCACTCCAGGCTCTTGAAAACGAGTTCAGAACAGAGTCATTAAAAAACAACAGATTTAGGCTAGCTTTGTTGTGGTTGTAGCATCTTATTTTAAACTGCTAGCTGGGCTACCCTCATGTTTGTAATGGAGGGGTGGGGAGAAAGAGGACAGCAATGCCACAGGCTTGGTTCGAGTCTCGATGTCTTTGCTGTCTGTTGCTCAGAGGCAGACATATGTCCAACCCCCACTGAATATAGACTTTCATTTCAGGACGGCCAATATACATTTACATTCAGACACATCATTAACTCGCGGCCATCTGCTTTCTGTAGGACTGTTTCACATAAATCCATTGTAAAAGAATATATTTTTTTCCTGTGTTTGTCCCTGAGAAAAATGGCTTTTATAAGAACAAAATGTCTATGTATAAATATGATTTTTATTTCAGCTTAACAGCTGAACTCCAGCACGCGTATTGGAGTAGTTCTAGTAGAAGCAGAAGTGTTACGGTAGTTAGGATGATAATGATGGTACTAACTGTCGCAGATGTACTCTGTCTGCCTAAAAATGTTAAGTTTTATATTTTCACAACAGTTGACTGAACTTGAAGTCTGAACTTGAATTGTGCTAATGCAAAGACTGGGTCTAAAATCTATGAAAATATGGATGACATATTGATTGTTTTATCAGTTAGTCAGGTCTTAGGTCCTACTGGGTCATTTCTCCTGCGTGTAAACTTACAGTCAAACAGACAGGAATTCCTCGGAACTACTATGCACTTACATTTCAGTCTGTCTTGCCAGCATAGGCTTTTGCAGCGCTCGTAAAACAATGAATTTGTTTTGGAAGTCATTTTACTATTACAAAGGTTGGTAAGTTAAAATGGCAAAACCCAGAAATTACTTTGCAAACTATGATTGATTATGTATATGATACAAGTATTGGCATGTCACAACAATAACACTATACTGCTAAATAAAATTGTTAAAATAACAAAGTAATGGGTCAAAAGAATTTCCCTGTAATGTTTTAATATGAATGTTTGACTAATTGAACCTTTTGCTGCTTTGCTGCTTGTCTGTTTACTCAAGTGTTATACAAATACAAAGCACAAACTAAGTGCAATGAGAACGTGGGAGTTTTTGCATGTACAAAGGCTGAAAAGAACAGTCAAAAACCACACACAGGTTTGTACTGTTAGATCCAGAAGTATTTGGACAGTGACACAGTTTTTATCATGTTGACTCTAATCGTACCATAATGGATCTGATATAAAACAGTCAAATTGAGACTGAAATTCAGAATTTCAGCTTTAATTTAAGAAGTTTCACAAAAATTTCAACTTATCATTTAGAAATTAAGGCCATTTTATGGGGATTACCTCCATTCTCAGGGGCTCAAAAATATTTGGACAGACTAACACAATAGCAAATACAGGCATACTTTTTAACACAAAAATCCTTTGCATTCACTGACTCCCTTAAGTCTGGAGTCCATGGACATCACCAAATTCTGAGTTTCTTTTCTTTAGATGCTTTCCCAGGCCTTCACCGCAGCCACCTTTAGTTGCTGCTTGTTTGTGCATCTTTCTGCCTCAGTTCTGTCTTAACTATAAAAGCTTCTGTATTGGGTTGAGATCATTTGACTGACTAGGCCATTGAAGAATATTCCATTTCTGTGCCTTCAAAAAGTCTTGAGATGATTTTGCAGTATGTTTATAGTCATTATCCATCTGCACTGTGAAGCACCATCCTGTAAATTTTGTAGCATTTGGCTGAATGTGAGCAGAGAGTACAGCCCTATACACCTCAGAATTCATCTTACCACTTCTGTAAGCAGTCACAACATTAATAAATATCAATGAGCTCATTCCATTGGCAGCGATAGATATATTTGGATCATCAGCTGTTCCTGTCCTTCTCCAGAATTTTCTCTTCCAATCATTCTGATACAAGTTTATCTTGATTTCACCTGTCCAAAGAATCAGATTCCAGAACTTGGGACGCTTTCTTAGATGTCCGGTGGCAAAGTCTGATATGGCCTTCCTGTTCTTGAATGTCGCCAGGGGTTTGCACCTTGTCGTAAACCCTCTGAAGGCATCTCTTTGTTGTAGACTTTGACAATGATTCTCAGGTCTTCTCTCGCGTATTCTTGATTTGTTCCCATAATGTGAAGGGGTTTTTTTCTTCATCAAGAAAAGGATTCTGCGATCAACTACTTTAATTGTTTTCCGTGGTTTTCCAGGTCTTTTGATGTTGTTAAGCTCAACAGTGCATTCTTTCTTTTTAACAATGTACCAAATTGTTGGTCACTCATAAAGTTATTGCTATCTCTCTGATAGAACTATTTAGTTTGTTTCACCCTATCAAAGGAGATATCACTTGCATTGATATCTCCTTTGATTTCATAGTGATAGCTTCAGTGAAACAGCTGCCAAATGCAAATTCAACACCTGAAATCAGCGTCAGAACTTTTATCTGCTTCATGTGTCTTGAATGAATAAGGAAACAAACCATAATTCAATAGTATCTTGATTGTTTGATTTCATATCCATCGTGGTGGTGGAAAATTATAAAAACTGTGTCATTGTCCAAATACTTTCGAGCTGTAAAAGGGAATAGTGAAAATGCTCTAGGAGTAAGAAAGATCAGAAAGAATTTCCCCAACTCTGATGAAGAATCTTGGAACATGTTTCTCAATAACAGTATAAAAAGAGGTAAGATCTGATATAATAAATTAACTTTACAACAAGTGTAGAGAATTTGGAAGAAATGGTAGAGACCCTAGCACTGTTCCATCAACCAGAATTGCCTGTAGGCTAATATAGGAAGCCACATTAGGTCATGTATTTTGCCATCATAATTTGTTTATTTGGTAGACTAGACTGTGCACATCTGCAATCTTCAAAAGAGCTTCCAGCAATTTGGTTTGTTTTCTCAATTATTCTTGAATGTGCGCTCCAGCCCAGCCTAACGTCTTCGAGCAACCGGCGTAGCATCTCCCTTGATTCACCTGCCACCATGTAGCACTGGATCTGTGAACCTGGCAACCATGTTGGTTTCAGCAATAAAGCACCCTTTCACCCCTTATCCTATCTCTGAGTCTGCTTTTGGGTCCTTAAACAAATATTCTGAAAATATCACACTGCGTTTAATATTAATGTACTTTACTAGCTAGAAATTTCACATAATAAAGATGATTTGGTTGTTATTTTAGTTACTTTACATATGACTAATGTCTGCTGAATAAGTCAACCACTGAACTCATGATCAGGAGAGTGCTTTTTTGAAAACCTCACTTTCTACACTTTGTGTCTGTGCTGAAGTGGGTTAAAACTCACCTAAGAACATAAGAAGGGCGCAACAGACAGGGGTATCCCACCTGGTTGGCGAAGGCAAAGGCATCTTCCTGTGAAGGGAGGGAATAGCACAATAGGTTGCTTTAGAGTAAGTTTATTTATCGTTTTGAAATGTAGTACCTGATGTCACATTTTGGAGCACTTTTTTCTGGTAACCAGTTAACATCTCTAAGTAGCAGAAACTGTTAGAATTCAGACAAATGTAGAATGAAAACAAATACTAAAATACTGAATTATTGCATTAAATTTAAAATCAACTTAAAAATCAATTTATCGAAAAAATACCATAGACATGTATTGAACCAGTGAATGAGCGTGCAATCTGACATGTTGTCTGACGGATCATAATGTGTGTCACCATTGATCTAGTCAAAGTTACTCTTTTCACTTTTTAACCGAAATGAAAACAAATTTCTTTGCTCCAGGCTCTAAGACTAAACTTAGTGAGGTCCAAATAATTTTCTGCCAGATATGAAAATATAACAAACACAAAGAAAGAAAATGGTTCAAAAACAAACAAAAAAAGCGCAACTATTTCTTACAAAAACTTGACAGCACTGAGGAATATCATCAGTATGGTTTAAAGGACAGAAACTTGCTTAATACCTGGCCTATAAAGACTTTGTCTATTTCATATAATATGTAACTTTATCTGTATTTAACATTAAGAATTTCATTAAAAGTTGTATGATTAAAGTCACTTCAACACGAAAAGAAAGAATCAATATCACGTGTTTGTGATAGTGCATATTTGCATACTTGCACTTGTCCTCACCCTAACAATGCTCTCATATATTGACCTCCATTTTTACTGATTCCTATTCAAACCACACACACAGAGCTAATCATAACAGTAAAAAACAAATGTGTAAGTGCTCCAGCAGTCAGAAAGACTAGCTTCTATTCATCTCCTTTTTGATATCCTTTTCTCCCATTCAGTTCACTTGAGGAATGAGACAAGAAAGAGGTGTGGAAATAGTCTGGTAGTGAGAGAAACGCTGTATGTCTTCCTACTCCTCTTCCTGTTCGTCACCACCCTTTTCTCTGTTCTACGGCTCCCTGCAGGTCTAGACTCTTTTTCTATCTATTATTTCAAACTGTTCACTCACCAAGTGGAGTACCATTAACAAATACAAAGTAGCTCCCAGAGACGCAAAAGCCAAGTCTCCCCACGGCCTTTACTAGAGATATCCCAGACATATAAAAATGAACCATTTCTCTACGATCAGCAGGGAAACAGAAAATGTCTTAAACTCAGAATTGTATCTGTGTGCCAGGTAATTGCTCCTTAGTGGTGGCTGAATACGTGAGCAACAGTAATGGGTGAAGCATGCTTCAGATGCATTTCAGTGCTCCTCGTGTTCCACGTTCATTCTGATGTAGCTATGAGCTACATGTCTCTACAAGAAAGAAAATACATTAATTAATTAATAACAAATTATGAAACAAGTCTGACTTTAGGTGAAAGGGGATTTTTTTAGGGGATTTTTTTAGGGCTTTAAACGAAAATAGAATGTGTCTTGGTGTTGAAGTGACACAGTTAAAACCAACACATTATTAAACTAAAATAAACCGCAAGCAGCTTAAAATTCCTTCTTTTCCAACCCTGAGTTTTCATAATACACTTTGATTTTTTATGTCTTTGAGTTTAAAATGCAAATATTGGATTTCCTTACAGTGGATCTATTTGTACAAATAATTAAATAAAGCATAAAAATTATGGGAATATATTCAAAAGAAAATGTCATTTGCCTGAAATAAGATTCTCCAAACACCTTGATCTCACAAACACTGCCAAATGATTCTCTGGATGAAAACCTAATAATGGTACTCAGTACAGCTGAGGAATATACACAATATATATCATGATAGTGATATGACAATATAGTATATCGTCCAAGACTAGTTGGATATTATTATATCGTGATATGGATTACATTTTTAAATACTGTCTTAAAGTAAAAGTAAAATATCTACACTCACTTCAGTCATTAAATCCAAATCACTGATGGTTGTTTCGCAAAAATCTCACTTTTTTATATTTTGCCAACGTACCAAAATCTGTACACACTAAATCTTTAGCTTTATTTAAATCTTATCTTAAAACCCTTTTCTTTCTGAAAGCTTTTGGTAAAGTCTGACTTATCTTTATTTATCTCATCACTTATTTATATGATTTTATTCTTCTAATCCTTTTATACCTTTTGTTTGCTCTTAGTGTTTCTTTGCTCCACCCATAATCGTTCAGCTCCTCCTTGCTCATCCTTCTCCTCCATTCACATACTCTGACACGTGTAAATTCTATATAATGCACTATGATGACAAAATCCAAATAGGCTAAAGCTATTCTCTTTACTAATTTGGTGAGCTTATTATCATTGCTCGGAACACAAAGAAATGTGAAGCACTATTCCTAATCAGTGCTATAAAAGATACAGAATTGACTCCAAACAACCTTAACAAAATACCTACAGCCAATAACATGTTCTAAAATAACACATAAATGCAAAGGGATTTTACACTAAAATAGCTGTTCTTATTGAATTATACTGTATAACAACATAATATTACACTATTATGAATGTAGAAATTCTTTACAACAGTGCAGGACAGGAAAGGACACAAAACCAATGTTGTGTGGGCATGAATAGTTACAATACTCGCAGGTGTGTGGGGTGATGGACACACACATTGTGGGAACGGGAGTCTTTCTACTATCATAGAAAAATGGTAAAGGGCCACAAAAACTACTCGTTTCCTCACATACCCTCTGCAGGAATAATATTAAGAGATTTTCTTACAAAAGATATGCGCTACAATATTACATTAATGGCTCTACTTTCAATATATGTATTTCCGCTCACCAGGGAGCTGAGTGCCCTCCATGGGGCTTGAACCACTCCGAGGTCATCTAATATACTGGAGAAGACAGATCGTTCCTCAGCTCGGTCAATCTGCAGGGGGCTCGTCCCCAGAATCTTTACCCCATTCAGATGCAACGGGGCGGCCAGGTTGTTGGGGATCTGCCCTCCGACTGAGATAATGCTTCCGGAGCAACCCTGAGGAGGAGATGGCGGCAGGTAAAGGAATGACAAGAATGAGAAGTAGAAAGAGGAGAAGTGACAGAAGACAGGGAGGCATTTCTTGGACCTCCTATCAGAGAACTATCAGCAAAGATCAACATTAAAATTCAGCGGCCACTTTCAATTATTGTAGCCACTGATCACAGAGGGAAAAATTAAAGTGAAAAAGTTGATCTTTCTCGTGCCACGGGTTTAGTTATCAAAAGAAACAGTTTTGTGTGTGTGTGTGTGTGTGTGTGTGTGCTACTTTAATAAAAGCATGTAACCCCTTTTCCTGTGTTGGTGATCCAGAGGGATGCTGTTTCCATGGCAATGCCAGGTTGTATCTCTCCATTATTCATGGGCATGCACTCCTGCTCCTGTCCAGGGTTTATCTTCATGCTCTAATGCCATACTTATCCCTTTCTCTTACACACAAATACACACACAGGAAGGGACTGTAGATATGAGAGGGACTGATGGTAACACTATCACCCCAAGCAAACAAACACTTAATCACACTTAGATCCCATCGCAACTTTAACAGGACTACAGTACCTTTGCAGGGTAAAAGTCACTGGACATAAGTACACAAACACACAGTACAATATCAAGTCATACACACCAAAAACATGTACACAGAAAATCATAGTATAAAAAGTCAGCTAGGGATGAGGAAATAATGTGTCGTTATACGCATGACATATCAAGTGTGGTCACGTATGTGAAGATAACATTAAAGCTAGATGATCACCATGTAAACCTAATGGCATGTTTCATTTAATGTAAAAATGATAATCACAACCAACATTAACTTTGCTGTTATTGTTTGAGTCTGTACTGGCATTAACGTCAACAGCAGAATTGTATATTGGGAAAGTCCATCTTTACACAGTACATATACATATATATATACAGTATATACATGTACAAACATCCAAATGTTGGTAAATGCTGTATAATTATTCTTGGAAAGG
Source organism: Mola mola (assembly GCA_001698575.1). Taxonomy (NCBI): domain Eukaryota; kingdom Metazoa; phylum Chordata; class Actinopteri; order Tetraodontiformes; family Molidae; genus Mola; species Mola mola. The sequence continues at coordinate 679,187 of KV751414.1, forward strand.
GATACAAGAGACATTTCCAGTTCCTGTGAATGTTTAACTTTTTCTCAAGTGACAGTTGAGATTTAAGATAAATTTAATTGCCATTATATATATTTGCGAACCAAATGCCAATTTATAGTACCTTATGCCACAAAAGAAACATAAAATAATGCGCAACTTATCACAACAATGTGGAGTTTAAGAGCCTCAGGAAAAATGTATGAAAATGCTGCAAAGTAATGCAAAATGACCAGAGGGAGAATTTGAAAAAAAAAAAAAATGTACATTTAGCAAATATAATTATATGAACAATGAGTGTTACAGAGACCGAGTAAACCACGATCACATTGTTATTTAAGCTCTTTAGAACTCATTCAGAATTTTCTAACCTGGGTTAGACAGAGAGAGAGAGCAAGAAAGAGAGAGCTTTAGTTTGGCCGATCTTAATGGCCAAAAATATCCTGCAGCATAAGGAAGATAACGCTCCCTACTTTACCAGCTTCTGACATTATGTACAAGTTTACATATAAAAATAAATCAACACAGAGATTTTAGATACTGTTGGTTATATTTCATCTATGGTACTCTGAGCAGGGAATGCTTTTCTATTTTTTTCAACCTTGCACTTTGGATGCTTGCTCTGAGGGGGAATCTGCAAGAATCATTCTTTCAAAGTACACTCAGTTTAGTTTGTTGGCGTCCTGACCTCCTGTTGGGTGATGTCCAGGATACGTTCCAGGGTCAGCTCCTCAAAGTAAAGGCGGTCACACTCATCAAAGTCGGTGCTGACCGTCTCAGGGTTGTGGTTGACGACCACAGTCTTCTTGCCCATCTGTCTCAACGCTCTGATGCTGGACACGGCGCACCAGTCAAATTCAACGCTGCTGCCTGATGGATTAAATAGTTGATGGATTTGTGTTTGGTGACCATAAAGAAGAATTCAACAAGTATAGAACTGTAATCACTGTGGCATGTGTTTAGTCCATGTTTTTAAAAGCCCGTTTGCTAATAGGTGACATCAGAGCGCTTACCAATGCCAATACTTATTGTAGATGTTCTATATAGAAGTTAAAATGTCTATTTTATATTATATTTATTTACGAGTTGTGGTGGAAGATGATAGTGAGCTTAAAAACACTTGTGTGGCAAGAAAAATGCTATCTTTTAAGCAAATGTTTTGATAGTTTTTAACTTATTGAACAGCATGAAAATCTGATGAAAGCATATTGTTGGACTCACCGATGTGATAGGGCCCACAACCTAGAACCATAATTCCCTGGTCATTAAAGTCCAAATCATGTTCCTGATGGATTGGATACATTGACAAAATTATTGTCAAACATTGTCTTGTGTGCATCTTTAACACAGCGAAATTACTCAGCTTACTATTACTTACTAGTATTGTAAGTTCACACATTATTTCCTAAATTAAAGTGCTGAATGTCAAATTGTAGATAGACAGACTAGACTGGCAGCATACATCATGAGGCTTCTTTCTTTTCTCAATTAGCAGAGACCACATACCTGACCGTGATAGGTACAGTATAGATAGTTGGTCATGGCTGGATACTCTGCTGCCAAGGTGTCAATCTGAGAGGAGGGAGAGAAAACAGAAGAAAAAATTCAGACCTTCTTCTTACTTTTAGATGACGGTGGCAATTTTTAAAAGCTTGCATATGATAAATACGATCACCATTAATCCTGAGTACATTCAAATTTGTTATTAATTTGTCTTCTGTATGCTTTCTCTAATAATGTATAAATGCAATCACTTGTGTATAATGAATTTATCATACTAAAATTACTTTTTGAGAACACAAACCCTGATGAATCATGGTGTTCCGACCTCCAAAAAGTGCAGTCTGATCAAAACACCTGCTGTTATCTCATAGCTATAAACATAAGCATACTTCCATACTCATTTCTGAATGCACATGGGTTGAGCAGGCAATGGCAACTACCTGTGTCGGTTGGACCCACACTGGGAGCTCAAACAACAAGTCAGTCATGCGTACCTGTTTGACCCAAGGTTTGATGCCATGACTGAGCCTCAGCTCTCTGGCTGCTCTCTCACTGGAGCCCACAATCTGACCAACCTGCCGGTCTGAGAAGCCGTCCTGCTTGGCTTTCAGCAGCAGCTCCTTTGGTACAGTGCAACTGCAGGAAGAGAGAGTGAGTAATGCCAAGCTGTTTTGTAAACATGTCAGAACACTATACTTTGCCCACAGATTAAAACAACTGTAAAGATTTTGGAGAATATCTATATAATATAGAACGTATATATCCTAACCCAATATGCCAGTCATGACCGAGTGGTGGCTCAGCAATTTGGACAGCAGGGAGCAGGCCACTTCAGAGCGATTAGTAGCACATTGACAAAAAAAGGCACCAGAGTGGCAAGTGCAGCCTTTAAAAACCCATTTTAAAATAAATACACATTTTATGTGAGATGTGAGGTCCAACTAAAAAAGAGTGGCAAAAAAAAAAAGTTTGAAATAAAGAGGCAGCTTTGAGATGGAGCAATAGGACTTATATCTCTTTTAATTACTTTGGATTTAGAATTTCATACAATAGAGTAGTTATTAATTTACAGAAAAATGATTTAATGAGTTAATTATTTCAACTTTAATGTGGTAACTGAATAGTAACCTGAGAAAAACTTTTAGATGAATACAAGCCCTAGAGCTTATCCCAGTGAAAGTTGAAACCAGGCAGAAGAAGTATTTCTTTCTCTATGTTATCTTTAACTAAATGGATCAACAATGTAGCTAGAACTTTTAATGGCTTTAATGTAATGGCTGTGTAAATTATATTATATTTTGTAGTTTTTGTCTTTTCATCAAATAAAATAGATTAGAATGGTAAAACAATATATCATCAAACAGAGAAGATTAAACCATTTTCGGAAATGTTTGTTGTTCCCTCTTTCTTCTTGCATAGCAAGAAACAGTATATTTAAAAGTCATCAGGAGAAGTGTGAAAACTTGTAGTTCATATGGATGCTGATGCAGTAACTGGACTCGGCTGACTGGGGCATAAAAATATCGTTGATCCAGTACATATTAAACCACCTTATGGAAACCACACTAAAATGTTTTACTTTTTATGATCATGTTGAATAAACAGTGTGCAAACACGACAGCAAAGAATTCGACAGAACTCAGCCATCTGTCTTCCAATCCCTTCTATTTCTTTGTGCCAAGTTAAACTAAGCATGCACAGTGATCAAATTGGTATTGATCTTCTCAGGTAGCTCCCACTAAGAAAGTTATTTCCAATAATGTCACAGAAAATTATTTTAACTCCCAGCAGAGACAAAAAAAAAAAAAAAAATGTGTTCTCCAGTAAACCACAACTTGCACTCGCTTCTCCTTATTTAAATTATTTATGACCTTGTAGTATAACAATATTTGAAATGTCAAGTGCGTTTTAACTCCTACTGCATATGGCTGGGCTCAGAAATAAAAACGAAAAGAGAACAGTGCTGAACCAGAATTGCAGGACAGAAAGAAATGTGATCAAAGAGCTCAGTTTGTCTTCTCTACAACTATCCTCTTTGCGTCACAAACTTATATACACACACACCCTAACAAGCAAAAGAAAAAAACAACACACAAAATTAGGACAATGTGTGGTGTGTTTGAAAAGTTAAGAAAAGGTTCACCTCTCCCTCATTACTACCACTAAAAGTTTGCCAGAAATAACAGGATAATTTGAATTTTCAAAACTACTGTACTCATAACTTTACCAACCAATTAACATTAACAAACAACTAGTTTACAAGTGAAAGAAGAGCAAATGAAAGGCTGATATTTTTCTGTACCAACTCTTTACCCCTAACCTTAACTCTCCAAACAATACTAATGCTCCACAAAAAGATAATCAAAATGTCCCCACTTTAAGGATTTTTCTCATCTTTATCATCCTTCATTCCTAACCTGAAGATCCAACACTCTCATTCACAGAAACAATGAGCTGCTGACCGGCCAAGCCTGAAGCCCACCGGCACTCAGCTCTATGCTCCATCAGTCTGGCAGCAGCCTATTGTTGTGTGTCCATCCCAATGTCCCCGCCTCCAGAGGCAGTGGAGACTACGAAAGCCTTCCATGTGTCAGCTTGCTGCAGCGCAGCACAGCACCTGCCAGGCGTCCAGCCATTAATTATGAAACAGCAGAGTGAAAAAAAAAAAAAGCAGCTGGTAACCTGTGGCTTCACCATGAAAATTCACAGTGGCTACAGTCAGTCTCTCTGACACAGACAGAGACTGCTGAGACAAGGTGAACCATAAGAGAGAAAGAAGCAGAGACGTTAAGGGACAAGTGTCCACTTTGTTTAATCATTCCTAGAGAAACCTAAAATTCAGGACTCATTTTTTAAGTTTACTCATTTCTAATTCCTGTGGTTAACAGTATATGATGCGTATGAGTCACTAAAACCTGCAGCACGAGAGCAAAAAGGAAAGAAAAAGTCTTTCATAGACTAGAATCAAGCCACAGAAGCAAAACTTCCACATATATTTACATCCACATTTAGCAAATACAGAAATTATTAGTAGTCATTGATTAGATTGTTGTGGACAGTGTCAGTTGTCAGAATCCTGCTGGGATCAAATAAATGTTTATGTTTTGTCATTTTAAACAAAAACTGCAACTTCCTCATATTATAAATTATCAAATTAATATTCTTTACAAAGATTTCTAGATTAAATAATGACAAAATTAAAATTAAAAAAATACTATACAGGTTTGCAGTGTTGCCAGTAGCTGCAGGACTGCCACTGTCAGTCCTGCAAAGTTGTGGTCAAACAATGGTGAATTTATCAGCACTTGGATATCTGTAGAAATGGGACAATACCGAGCCACCAATGAAAGCGGAAGGCAAAAGTAAATGGACACATAAGAAGGACTGACTAACTAGCTTGGAAACAGCTAGGAAGTAAATCAAAATAAAATCCATGAAATTATAATAATTATAAAACAGTTGCCTGTCTGTGGTGCAATAGACTGCAATCATATGGATGGATGAATGGACATAATATGTTTTGGAGCTAGTTTATACTTGACTATTGAAAGATGACACAGAACTTTTAACACACTCACATACAAGGAGTGTATACTCCAGTTGTGACCAGTTGCGACAGTAGTTTTGTTTATTTCCTGATCTGTTTTCCTTGTTTGCCCTTGTGTGTACGAGTTTGGGTGTTTGTGCACATGGACGATATGGCTTCCCTTCCCTCTGGCAACTGGCGATCTCCACACCTACTCCTCATCAGGCTCATCAAATGCAGTGTAAGAACTGAGGTCAGCTCATCACTCCTCGCCAAGTAGTTCTGCCAGCTCCTGTGTGCTAACAACTCTCTGACTGCTCAGTGCTACATCAGTTCCCCTGTTATCTCTGGTGTGTACTTCCAAGATTCCTCCAGTGTGCGGAGACTTGTCTCCACGAGACTTGGCGCACTCTTGTCTCAACCAATGACAAGTACTCAGGACCACCTCTGTCCTGCTCAAACAGCAGTCTGCTCCAGGTGTTCTTGCTTTAAGGTGTCAAAATTAAATGAAAATATTCCCAGCGCATAAATCAATCAGCGTGTTAAAGAAAATAGCAATGTTGCACCAAGCTTATGCATCTGAGTGTGCTACCTTCTGTAGTCTGCCAGGTGCTGCTCCAGCTGTGTTATCCTGCGGAGTTTGTGGAGGAACCACTTGTCTATGGCCGTCAGCTGGTGGATCTGATCAACACTCATGCCGCTGTGGAGGGACTTTAAAGCAGACAGACATGAAACTAATTTGCATGTTGCAATTGTATTTATCAGGATCAAGTTCATCATTCTGAAGGAAACAACAAATAGCTTTCAACAAAGTTTCAAAAGATTCTCTGATCAACTGCTCATGATTAAAATATAGTTACAAATCCGTCATTTAAAATAATCATGGGTAATAGGAAAAGAACAGCCATTGTAAATTTTGCTTTTATCCACAACTCCTTCAAGGACTTCTTTGAGTAAAATCTAGTGCAGGAACAATATATCACTTTGCAAATATATTGGCCTGTTATTAAAACTCAGATATCCAGAAAGCAGTGTGTGTGTGTGTGTGTGTGTCATTGTGTAATAAGGCAAAGGTTGTGCCCTGACAACAGCTTAGTAATTATGTTTTTACCACTTGTATATGAGATGTCTGACCAGAGAAACGATCCCAGGTGATTGTGGGAGGATTTTACTCAGCAGCCTGTAAATCATGCAGTGAAAGATGCCATAAGGCACTGCTTATCAAGCTGCAAGTGATGGCTACATTAACTAATTTTATTGTCCCTCTGAAATCAATAAAAACAAAAGTTACAGAAACATGCTAAAGTTTTAGGTTTGTTTTTAAATATTGACTATGCCTGAGGTGCAAAACAAGAGAGCAAACAAAACCACTGGTAACTGGTCTGATTTATTTTCCTCTCGTTTCTTTTGTCTTACAGCAAGGTCTTCCTTTTGCCCAATATGTTTAATTTTTTATGCTCTCTCCATCATAAGACAATATTATCTGTGAACCTGCTGTGCAACACAGAGGTAAGCAACACACGAGCCACAGTAACTGCACTGATCACTTTGAGACGTTATATATGGTGCCTGGAGAAAATATGTGGCTCATTAATCCCTAATGTTGCTGCCATCTTTAACGATCTCACTCCAGGCGCATCTCCTGTGACAGGACACCGAGCTCACACAGCTGGAGGTTTTGACAGTGGCGCAACCTTGTTCTGCTGCTCCTGCAGCTGATGATAAAAGCATGTTGAAATGTGGCAATACTTCATGTAAAATCTCTGTGTCTGGTTGTGCTAAAAGAAGCGCTGCTTCACCTTCACCTCATTCTGTGAGGAAGAAGACAGGTTAATAGCACTGCAGATGTAATGTTCAGATGTAATTCTAATCCCCACCCCCCGCCACTTATGAACATTTCTAAAAAGGTTTCTCTGTCAGTTAGATAATCAAACACTGCTCAAACTGCAAACTCAAACTCTTTCCAAATCTTGTGTCTCCTGTGTCCCTATTCAATGTAATTATCATTTCAAAAACAAGCATTTTAATACATTTAGACACAACTGGACACGGAGTCGGGTCGCATTTCGCTTCAGATTTCAAAATTATTATGAGACCTTGGGGTGCAGGAATTCATTATTAACGTCAAATGAGACTGGTGTACCTTGGCGATGGAGAAGATGCGGGTACTGGATGGCACAGCCAGCTCCTGTTGAAGGTCCTGGGTGTCTGCCCAGGCCTTCTTAAGTGGCAGCCTGGGCATGAAGCCATCCACTGAAGGATGACACATCCTCAGGGCCTTCTGCACGCTCTCCTCAAAAGATCGACCCACTGCCATCACCTGAATCCAGAAATATCGATGAGAGAACAGTGAGTGTGTGAAGAGAGTGAATTAGTGAACGTTTACGCATGGATCCCCGCCCCCCCCACCTCTCCGACACTCTTCATGGCACTGCCAATTTCATGGGACATGCCCTGAAAGCGGTCCAGATCCCAGCGGGGGATTTTGGTGACGATGTAGTCCAGACTGGGCTCAAAGCAGGCGGTGGTTTTCTGAGATACAGCGTTCTTGATGTCGGGCAGGTGGATGCCCAGAGCCAGCTTAGCAGCAACAAAAGCCAAGGGATACCTGTGGAGGTAGAAAGACACCGAAATCAATTAGAGGTTAAAGTTTCTGTTTCGAAAGTTTCATATTGTCTTCATCAAATCTATGATATTGTACTGACACCTATATCATTTTAAAGAAAATTTTCCATATCTCTATGAAATCAATGGAATCAGGTTTATCCTAATATAACTAAACAAAATGTATAAAATCTTTTTTTTTTTTTTTTTTTTTGT
>KV751414.1:687095-700995 GCA_001698575.1 Mola mola
TTTTTTGATTTTATTCACAAAAAAAAATTGAAATTCATTCTCCACATTAAAATCCAATTCATCTATGTGCTTTTGTAGATATCCGTATATATATTTTAGTAATGCATTATAAAACTACCAGTTTTGGTTGTGTTTTACCACAAAACCCTGGCAAAATTGAATTATAGCACATACATTTCTGCTGGCACTTTTTAGCTACCTTACAATTTTGAGACATGACATGACTTTTGTTTCTTCATATGATAGATAAAAGGTAGAATATATATCAAAAACACTGGTTAACAAATTCTCCATTACAACAGCCAGACATCATCACAATGTTTCCACCAAGTTGTAGAAGTCTTTTCTTACCCAGTAGCTTTGGATGCCAGGGCAGAGCTTCTGGAGAGGCGGGCATTAACTTCGATGATGCAGTACTCCAGGGATGACGGGTGTAGAGCGTACTGGATGTTACATTCGCCGACAATGCCAAGGTGACGAACCACTTTAATGGCCGTCTCCCTGAGCATATGATACTCCTCGTTGGATAACGTCTGGCTTGGTGCCACCACGATAGAGTCACCTGAGGAAGAAGTGTAGGAAGAAATGGGACTTGAGAGTAGCTTTAAAACCATTTTAACAGGATCCAAAAAAAAAAAAAAAAATACACTAGATGTATGAGTTGTTGCAAATTAGTGTTTTTTGTAGTTTCCTTTCCTACAGTGTAACAGGATATATGGTATATCAATCTAGTTACTTAGCCCTCAAAGCTTGTTTTATCCGAATTACAACCGTACAGTGTAATTACGGAAGAGTTAATAAACTCAGCTACAAAAATCTGCTTAACAAAATTATTGTACAACTGGAAACTATTTATTCATGCACATTAGAAACTCTATGACCAGGGATCACATTTTAGACATAAAATCCTTACATCTGTCATTAATCTATCATTGGAATTTTCTTATGAAACCAAAACCGTGTTTACCCTCATGCACACTTCAAGAGTTCAGTTCGTAAATCCAGGATGTTGGTTAAGAGAACTAGACTAGAGCCAAATGCTGAAGTGTTCCAGCCGATTATTGATTCTCAATACTGGACAAACAGCTGTCCAAAACACGTATACATCCACATCCTGAAACACGATAAATTTGTCCATCTGCAAATAGCAAAAAGAAAAGGTTCTAGTCCTGCACTATCTTCTCCAGATAGAGGGAAAACGCTTGTGCAAAGCAGAACAGGTAAAAGTTAATAGCGCCACAAAAACGAATACACCAGTTTGAAGTGTTTTTCAGTACCTGTGTGAATGCCCAGTGGGTCAAAGTTCTCCATGTTGCACACAGTGACACAGTTGTCGGCCACATCTCTCACCACCTCATATTCCACCTCCTTCCAGCCCAGCAAACTCTTCTCCACCAGGATTTGACTGCTCATGGCCAGAGCCTAGAGAGAAATTGCACAACATAAAGATACAAAATGTACACTATATGATACTTTTTGCCAATGTTACAGCTAACATAATTCATGATAAAACTGAAAGAAAAGCTAAAATGCGTGCTAATAAACACCTGCTTCACTCACACTAATTGTTTTGAGTCAAAGAATAAAGACTCACATATGAAACATGAACATATGAAATTAACTTGCTGTTATAGGTTTTACAGACATTGAAAATAAATGTGGTGAGGTTAATATTATATTCGACGGCCCCTTTGTATTCAGTAGAAATAAGTTTTGAGATTTGAGTTTCGGTGGGAAAATAACTATTTCCAGAAACCAAAAAGTGCCATACAGAAACTAACAAGAACAAAAGTGGCATTAAAATTTAAAAAATATATATGGAAAATTAGGATTCAGGTAGTTTGGTGCATAACATTTTTCACATTAATCACAGACAGTTCATTTTGCAGCCTGTGACCAAAGATTTGAACCAAATGACCTTACAGCCGTAAGGCTGGATAATGGCCAAGCTCAAAGAATGTTGCTTAGCGACAGCAAACTCTTCCTTTCCTGCAGAGCACCAAAGAAACCGTTCCAAACTATTTCAAAGCTCTCATCTTTGTACAGGTTAACGCTGTAAAACAGCGGTAGAACAGACTCAAAGAAGACCTGGGGAATATGACTGTTTTGATTGTGCAGTATATTTAAAAAAATAAAAATAATAACAATTATAGTTGTGACCAGGTGCCCACACTATCCTGACACTGCAGCCTTTACTCGAACCTTGTGGGCGGTTTCCTCCAGCTTTTCTTTGTTGTCGCACAGACCAGAGCCAAGTCCTCCCAGGGCATAGGCCGATCGCAGCATTACTGGGTAGCCTATCTGCTCTGCTGCTTTCAAGGCATCCGATACCTGAGAAACGCAAATATTACACTGCATTAACTGCTAACTTCTACTACAACACATTAAAATGCACAATTTATGTTATCTCAACATTTGTGGATTTTAGATCTTTTCTTTGGTTGTTATCGGTTCCTTACTGACTCCACAGCGATACTCGGTGCAATCTTCTCACTGATCTCCATCAGTTTGTCAGCGAAAAGCTGTCTGTCCTCCGTGGCCATGATGGACTCCACTGAGGTTCCCAAGACCTTCACCCCATATTTCTCCAAGATGCCTCGCCGGAATAATTCAACTCCTGTCCATGTGCAAACACCAATCCAATCATATGTGGTAAACCATACAGGCATATTAAATAAAAAACCTGTGCAGCATATATGTTGATGCCTGTCAGTGCCTTACACAGAACTCTTATATATATCCGAGTCACAATAAGCATTTACAGCTTATAATATCAGCAATTGTATATATTCACGTAAACATTTGCATACGGCTCACCGCAGTTGAGCGCTGTCTGTCCACCCATGGAGAGTAAGATGCCGTCTGGACGCTCCACTTTGATGACATCAGTTACAAACTCTGGCGTGACGGGCAGGAAGTAGACAGAGTCGGCCTGCTTGGTGCCCACCTCGTTGGTCTGAACTGAGGCAATGTTTGGGTTCATGAGCACTGTTTCCAAGTTCTCCTCCTACAGCATCATATGAGGAAAGAATGGGTACCTTACAGAATGCACACTGTCATCAAAGTGTATTATAAAATATAAAAAAGCAACAATCAGTCCTGTTCAGTCTTGGCTTGGCAGACACATGAAGACAAACAAGTCAAGGTCAAATTATCAATTCTTGACCAACTGCTTTTGAGTACCTACGGATTTGTATCTAAACTTCCTTCTATTTCTTAGGTAAAGGAAAAAGTAGTTTGCAAACTTTGAAGTCTTTAATAAATCCAGCTTTCTGAAACCGGATGTCTGGTTTTCTGATTGAAGCACATTAATGAGCCTGGTCCGTCGTTGAGTTTGAAATTAAATTTTAGTGAACGCTAGTGTCGGGCAATGCGCCGTTCTGTTACTGAAAGACCTAGTAAATTTAGAAAGTACACTTTCTTAGGATATTGTTAACTCTTAGGTCACACGCTTCCACTGGGTTCCTTTATTGGTCAGTTTATGAGTATTTGTTATCCCTGTAATGCAAACAATATACAGCCGTACTTTATTTACAAATAAGATGACCACTGTAATCTTCCTTCCTTGCAAGTCTGCCTAACAGCTATCAAGAAAAGAGCAGCAGATCACTCCTTCCAACTTAATTGTGCCAAAACAAAAGCCATAAGAAACATTTCTGAAATCTCTTGCCTTCATGGCCTTGATGGCTTGCGATCCAGAGTAGTCAAACTCTCCGGCCTGACCAATGGACAGACCACCAGAACCCAATACGAGCACCTTCGAAACCTGCACTTATACAAAAAGACAAGTAACACATTGAGTAACTAACAGCATGTTATACTGTCAACAATGGTGACTGTGCAACATTATAAACTCAGTTGCATTAATTGTTTTTTTTATGTGGACCTGATGGGAAATTTTTTGACTGATAAATAATAATAACAGCATTTCAGTTACTCCAAAAGCATTTTCACTTAGGAAATGGTTTAATTATGTGTTGCAGTCCGGTTCCACATAGTACACTACGTTCTAGTGGGTTCCTGTAAAATGACCAATATATTCTCTAATAACCTTTAACACCATGGAAAATCTAATCAAAGTTTTGAAGTTTTGGAACCCCACCCCCCACAGTTACCTGCTGTTCAAAACTTTTGTGAGGAACCTGCACTGCAGCAGCAGTCTGGGGTACTGTACCTGGGCTCTGGGCGGGACGTAAGGTTTCTTGGGCATTACTGACACTATGTTTGTATCCTTTCCTTTCTTGATCATGGATATGAAGGCATCAAAGAAGAACTGTAGAAAAAAAGACAAATACCAATATATTCAATATGTCTTTCAGTTTTTGCCACCTTCAGAATGGGCAGTGAACCGTCACTCTACGTAGCAAAAACAGCCTGGTGCTTGGCTTTAAGACCAAGCTCTGTCTGAACGGACAAGGCTTTGGTGGTGAAATAGATTTCACTGACCCCACTGATTCCTCAGGTTTACTTTTTGTTTGTATATAAATGAGCATTATGAAATCATACAGGAGATTATTTTGATGATTCAGTTTTTGTATTTAAAATCAGTTTAAAAACAAAGTAAAAATACAAATTTTATGTATTTTTTTAAGAATATACTAAGACTGCTCTATTAGTAGAAAAGAACTTTTCTAAATGTATCATATAATATGACGTTCTAAGCCAACTGATAACAATGACGGTAATTGCTTTATTGTCAGGTTCCTCAAATTAACAATGTATTCAGAGCTGTGTACATTGGAAAGACGTTAGGGTCGTGTAAGTTAGTATACACCATTAAGTACCATCAGATACTTTACAGCAGCAAAAGGTACAGTGAATCATCTGTGGAGTCTCTTTGTAAGTTACAGTACGTAAAAGTAAACGATTGATTCGTTTTATCAGTGTGTCAAAGAAATGCACTTACATTATTTAATGTATTAAATAAATAAGTACATTGTATTTCCTTTATAGTAAAGGGCATAAAATATTTAATGGACACAGTGCAAAATCGTCAACTGCAGGAGAGAGGCAATTCCCCGGGCAAAGATGTCAGCCACATATTTGATAGAAAAGATAGTTCTTATTCCTACGCAAAAGGACCCAAAGAACAATAATTGCTTGCAAAGTGGGAGAACCTTACTGTAGCAAAGAATCACCTACACTTTATCGTACAGATAGGAAGACGTGGTCTTCTGGTGCAGTCTAAAATCAAGCATGATTTCACCTCTTACTCCCATTGATGCAAGAACATATTCTATTAGTTTCTACAATCCCAGATTTACAAATTACCGAATTAAAAGCAGTAACCTCATAGCTAGTAACAGCTACTACAACTTCCAATACAAGGCTATTTTTACTACAAATGCTTATGACACTTATAGAAAAAAAAAAACAAAAAAAAAAAACCACTTCATTTTCATCCTGTAAAGATTTCTAACTTTAATGTAGCATGCGGGTGCTTAATGTATCGAAGTCTTTAATTACCTCTGTGTCGGTGGGACCGCCTTTAGCCTCCGGGTGGAACTGGGCAGTGAAAACAGGCTTCGTTGTGTGCATAATGCCCTGGAGAATATGCAGAGTTGATCAAAGGAAACTAAACTGTTTTCTTTTGCAGAATTTCATTTTATGAGGGATTTCACAGATCATGTGAGTCTTAATCTTTTTTATTTTATTTTTTGTAAAAGTTTGCAGAGTTTTCCAAATTCTATGTTTTTAATTTGACTGAAATTTTCAGCCACAGAACAAAATAACAACATAGCATTTTTTTTTCTTAGTGAAGACAGAGTGAAATCAACCTCATTGGTCCCATCATTAGCATTGACGAAAAGCGGGCTCCACCCTGGGGGAAGGGAATTGCTGTCTATGCCATAACCATGGTTCTGCGCTGTGATGAAGGCTTGGCCTGACATCACATTCAGCACTGGCTGGTTCTGGCCTCTGGGGAACCACAGACACAAAATTAGGCATTAATGATGCGGAGAAGCTCATTTTTGACGACTATGAAGACTGATCTTAAATCAACACCTACAACAGAGAGTTTGCCACAGTAAATGACAATTCAAACCAATTAACTGGAGTGGATGTGATTCTTGAAATCCTTCCACAGTAGGTTTGCACAGATGCTGACTTGTATTATAGTATACAGTATTTACAGGGACTGCTGCTAATAAACATCAGAGAGGAAAACAAGGAGATGTTTATACAGTTCCCATTTCTGCCAGAGAGAGGTATGTTTGTCCCACAGATGCTACTGTACTGTACCCCGATGCTCCATGATATAAAAAAGCAAGGAAATTCACACGACTGAATTGCAAAGATAAACAAAATGGTGTTGGTGAACTTTAATGTCTGAATAATACGTCCTTTAAACAACAGGAAAATAAGTGTACTGTTGAAGTTAGATTTGTAATTTGTTCTTTGCTTCAAGAAAACTGCCAACATCTGCCAACAATGTGCCTGACCACAACTCAGTTTAAAACCAACATGGAAATGAGCACTAGGTATAAAAATGACAGCTGCTCAGGTCAGAATGCCACTTTGCACCAGGTTTTAATATGTACCACTGAATGAAAGCATATTTTTGTATGTTTACTTCACACAGTCTTTAAACGTTAATGACGATGCTTATAGACCATGCATACTGTGACATAATAAGCTTTTTAAGAGTTAACCTGTTGCCCATAGGAAGCTTGTATGACTTTGCTCCTGCAGCCAGAGCAGTGATTTGGTTGCCCATACAAATCCCAAACACTGGCTGAGGACGATCACTCTCCAGCACCTTCATAGGACAGAAATATAAGAAATTAACTTTATTAAGGTATCCTGTGGATCATTAAAGAAATATTTATCCATTTATATCTAAATGCACTATGTGGTACCAGCTACAATACTGAAACACTGACACTACTTCAACAGTATAGGATTTTACTCTTTTAACTTTGATTGTATAAATAAAAATATTTAATCAAAGAATAATTACATAAATAATGATCTTTGTTCTTAAAACTCAAACTTAAAACTCACTTAAAGCGTTTTTCTTTTTTAAATGTAAAATCTTAAATGTATAATCTTATTCCACATATTTTAGTAACGAAGCGGAGCCGTGTCCTACCTTGCGAACGTTGCTGATGAGTGTCTTGGCCAGAGCAGGATCTCCTGGTCCATTGGAGATAAACAGGCCATCGTACTCTAGATTCAGCAAGTCCTGATCCCACGGTACAAGGTGGACCTCTGCTCCCCTCTGCACACAGAAAAATGGAGCATGTTTGCAAAGTTTTCAACAATAACAAAAGAAGGAAAATACCTTCAAAAAATACCGTCAACTTAAAAGGTTAATAAACAACAATTTTCACTTATTTCTAGAGCTCATAAGACAACTCAGGTATTCAAGCTCAGGTTGCGTAAAGCATGCAACCGAGTACTGATGGTCATTTGTGGGTATGTCTTATAAATACTTTTCACGTGTGTAATCCAGTAAGGATGATCTTCTTCCTCCGCATCAATTCTCACCTTAACCAGCAGGCGAATGATGTTATGTTTAATACCACAATCAACAGCCACCACTTTTATCGGGTTTCCTTTTCCAAAAACTTTCGTTTCCTAATAAAACAAAGCAAAGAGAGACACAAACATTTAGCAACATTTGTGGACAGAGAAATAATATCTCATTAGTTTACAGTATCAGGTTTACCTAAAGACAAATACATTTCGGTGTAGATTCATTAGAAAAATGCCAAAATCCTGAAATATTCATTCTTTTCTTCAGATTTACGTCCGTAAACCTCATTCTGTTTCAGAAATGATAATCATCGTGGAAACTGGCTTACATGCACAATCTTCATTTCAAAAAATATATCCATAAACAACACCCATAAAAACAACTGTTTGCACATCACTACTTGTGCCTGCGCCACCACTCTTTACACCTGTCAGCAAAAGCAAAAAAGGGAAAAGAAAATCATAGCCCAATTTCTCCAACAGATTTCTTCAAAACAGCTGTCATTACATTCAACCGTTAACCATTACTTTTCCTGCTTAAAGCACCACATGTACCTGTTAAGTATCATTACAGTACTATCTTAATAATTACCTGTCAGAGGGATGGTGTTCTTTGCAATTGAAAATAAAAAATAAAAAGAAATAAAAAAAACTCACTCAAATTTTAAATTAAGTTTATACATTTACTCTTAGTTACCTTTTACAGAAAGCTGTGGAGAACACAAATGAAAAATGTTTGGCCGTAATGTTCCTGACCTAATGTTTAATGTAATGCAAGTAACTCTATCTTCTGAATAACATACAGTATCTATGCCTGTTCTAAATTATAGTTAGGCACACACAATCTCACTCTTTATAAATAAATAGCAAACCATTTTGTGGGTTGCAAAGGTGTGCACATGATTTTTGTGGGTACACAACATTTTTACATCTGCCCACCGGGGGAATTGCAAGAACAGTAACAATCACAACTGTTACCTTGGTTGAGACCTCGGCTACCAGGTTTTTCTGATTGGGGTCAGATATCTCAACAGGCTGCCCATCAAATTCAATCTTCCCCAAAATTGTGCCCTGAGGAGAAATCCCGAAGCAAAACAACAGTAAGTGAGCAACAAGGAATCAAAGACAATAAAATGTACTTCATTTTGTCCAAACTGAGTGAGACTACTGAATGAAATGTAACACATATGAGTGCCAAAATAGAGGTAATTCAAATTTTGGATAGACTATTTAAAGTAAATGAAAATAGAAAAACTAAGGATGTGCCAATATAAGCATTCTGGGCCGATACCTACAGTATATTTAAATTGACTTTATGGCTGACCAATATCGATATCTGTTTGTGGCACGGAAATTAAGAAATCCCCGTATGAGGAACAGCCACCCCTTCAATTCGTCAGGATTGGTTCCTTAGGTTTTTTTTTTGATAGGAATCAGAGGTAGTCTCTAAAGGAGCAGCCAATCATATGGCATCGGATGTAGCTAGTGCAAAATTAATGAAGCGCAGAACAACTATAAAGTACCAAATTTGAAGGACCTCCTGTACTTGCCATTGTACCTGCATGGGCCACTATCACCACAGTAACTTAAACTAGCAACTTACATGGCATTTGTGGAAAATTTACAATACCTTGTCTCTGATGACCTTAGTCAACATTCTGGTGTCTATTCCAAATAGTGCAGGAACCTTTAAAGAGAGAGAGTAAAATTTACCTGCAGCAGAGTCCCAAAACTCTGAGATAACAGGAGAAATTTGCTGACTTTAATCCCAACCTTCTCTTCTTGTAGCCATTGTCCCAAAGACTTGACTGAGTTCCAGTGGCTGTACTCATGGCTGTAGTCTTGAACTAGAAGACCTGATACCTAAAGACATCAAAGCACAACACCAGCTATGACAAAGAGTTACAGCATTAATATCTGATTCAGTTCACGTCCAAAAATCCTCAAGAGACTTGTTTGTGTTGTGAAGCCATCCAGCAGCGTTTTGTCATGGTGCATGTGTGATTTCACCACAATGTCAAATTTAAATGAATCCATCTGCTGATCATTTAATTAGTTCAGGTAGCACTCTTAAGATTAATGAAGCCTTGTATGTAAGACAAATTTGAAAGTCATGTTAACACAAATGCAAGTCAGTGTGGAGTCACTAGGATTTGTCTTGATTAAAATGAGAAAAGCTGTGTTTGTTCCCTTCTGTGTTCATTGACAGTCCATTAAAGTCCATTTTAAAGTGTGTGACAGTAGTCCAACAGTCCAAGCCCAAATCATTGCATTACAAAATGCCTCCTGCTCATCCCATTATTCACAACAAGTGGTCCATTCACAGTCTGGTAAACCTAATAATGCTAAGAATCAGTCAATTCTCCATGAACTATTCGTGACACCGACAAACCTTAAAGCACACATCAGAAACATTAAGGTTCTGTGTAAGTTCCTGTCATTAACTGAGTATGATTTCTTCATGTGAGTCCTGATGACGCTCTAATGATGCAGGATGACAAATCCCAGAACCGTCCAGCCAACGAGTTGCCTGTCACTCTGAATAACTTGTTTACTTTTCGAAGTTCATTTGCAGTAAAGTCGATGGATGTGCAAATTGAAACAACTAAAATGCAACAGTATATCATATCTTTATATATGTGCAGCATCCGAATTCAACTCAACTACACACTCTCAGTGAAGTCAATCAGAATTTGTGTTTTAGCAATCAACAATAAAATATACAATAAAAAATAAGATATGGCTCGGGCTGAGTGAAACGTCTTCATATTATTCTAGGTTTTCAGTCAAAAGGGTACTGTACAAACTAATATTTTGACCTGATGATAATGTAGATTAAAATGAATCGTCAAAGTGATTATAGTTGGTCTGCAGGATGGAACTGATTGAAAGTTATTTTAGCGTAGAAACAGGTGCAGCACCAACAGACTGAAAGTACCGTTCTTTAAGGCGTGACACTTGCATAGATGTTGTTTATTTTTTGTCTGTAGCCTAACTATTTGACTAATTAATTCTTTATTGCAGCTCTTGCTATGTGTTACTTCTTTGGATTGCTCAAAACATTAGTAAGTCATAAATACATTGCAGCTCAGAGAGCATGGAAGTCTCAAACTTGCAGCAAGTCTCCTACCTGGATTCGCTCTGACTCTACATATTTTCTCAGGCCCAGCTCATCCAGCTCCTGGGTATTGGGAACCCCATAGTTTCCTACAATAGGGTAGGTCAGGGTCAGGATCTGACCTCTGTAGCTGGGGTCTGTCAGGGCCTCGGGATACCTAAAGCAGGGAAACAGCATTGTGATGTGATAACCAACTACAGAATGCAATGTATAAGGCTGCAGAATAGCTGACACTAGACTGCAATGTTTCCATTGAAACTACTGAATCATGTTGAAAAGCTTGCAACATTCTGAATAACCGTGTTGAAAGAAAAGAACTGTTGAAAAAGTGTGAAGGATCTAAAGACAATCAAAGCATTTATTTAAAATGCGTGTTTGTTGAAATGTTTATGCTAAACTGGATCGTTAAATTTATTTAAAGTTATTGAAAAGTGGGGAAGGATTAAAAAGCTGGTCTATTTTGAACCAGTTGAAAATATTCAGGCTGGTTGAAGAGCTTATGCTAAAGTGAGTTGTTGGCTACGGGATGAAAAAGATACTATGACATGACAACTGAATTACTATGATTCAGGACGACAGGTAAGAGGAAAAATATCAAGTTTGGATTTCGTAATGAAATGACGCCTTGTAACGAATGTCATTGTTTCTGTGTATCTATTGAAACCAGTAGCGTGAAGACATTGTTTGTCTCTCCGCAGTCCTGAAGGTCTATTAGCGCTAATACACTGAAATGTGGAAACTCTGATTTTATCAAAATTCTGGAAAGAGCGGAGGGATGTCCTGAATTTTTCGAAACTTTTGACATTGTTTTTTAATCAGTTGAAGTATTTGGAACTAGTAAAGTGCCAAAAAAATGCAGCGGAAACGTATTAGGACTTTTTTTTTGTTGTTGCAGAACATAATTTCCGAAATGCTGCATTCAGCATTTCCACCCAAAAAAAACCGCAAATGTTCAATTGCATTATTTGGCTGAAATGTAATGCAGTTTGACTCATGTAAGCAGTTCTTCAGTTCTTACCCCACCAGGCCAGTATTAAAGACCAGTTCTCCAGCTGCAGAGGCATCATGCCCAAAGGAAAACCCTTTCATCCTGGTGCCATCCTCCAAGACCAGGTGGGCTGTCTGGGCCTGTGGGTTAGAGGAGAGCAGGTAGAGACGTGAAGAGCACAATCCGTCTCAACAATACACTCCCTTTCTACAAAACAGGTTAGATGACAAAAGTCTTAAGTTTGAAATCGGCACTGTATGATGTGGTAGCAGCGGTGAGCCTCTGACACGTCATGCTGAAACTGAAGGCCAACGTGAATTGTGCTGTGAATGCTGAGACAGACGAACGTTTTCTTTTTTTTTTTCGTTCTGTATGCATGTGCATGTGGTGAATATAAAAATCTAAAGATTGTTGAGCCTTCAGTCAATGGTCACCACTATTTTCCTCATGAAAAAGATTTGTGAGTCATATAAACATCTTTCACGTATACAATGCATAAAGATGATCTTTTTTTTTTTTAAGGCTTTAAAGTTGACTTAATGATATCGTGCATAAACCAAGGTTTGAAAATGTAAAAACTTTTCTGTGGAAGTGTGATGGAGAGAGGGGAGGACATCTAGCCGGATCTCAAACATGATGCAATTCCGCCTGTGATGAACACACCATGCAGGAAAGGCCCACATTTGTATGTTAAATATCATCTGAGACTGCAGTCTGAAAGCATCATCATCATCGAATGCATCCTTACTTTTTCTTCAGCACTTTTGGGAGTTGATACAGCATGAAGTCTCACCTGTTAGTCGCCGTTCCAAACTACAAAACCAAATCCTGCAATTTATTGCAGTCCGTCTCAATTTTCCGACATGGACTTCGGGCAAATAACGTATTCATTTTCCTAAATTCAAAGTAGGCAAAGGTCAAGTCGGCGTAAGAGGAGTCCACCAGAAAAGACACCACACTGGCTCACGTTGCGATCTCTGCCGTCCATTGCTGCGTTTCCAGCGTAAAGGCGGCTGCCACGTTAACTGGCTCAAACTAAGATCACACTTTCTTTCTTGATAAAATCACAACTGTTCTGTGCTGAGTCTAAGCCGGACGTTGGAGTTACACGTGTTACTTTGAGTGGAGCATTTCTAGTGTTTTAAGTGTTTGCACGTTTGTGTAAAGTCAAGGCACTTCAGAATCAAGACGTTTTTCCTACGGGGATTGGCGTCACGTCCACAGGCACACCGCGGTTTTGAAAACACTCGCAGTGCTTGAGTTTAACAACAACAACAACAGTTGCAACTCACATGTCGTCTCCTTACCTTCACACTAAAGTGTTTCGCAGTTTGACATCTCAGCCAGGCCGACGTGTTTCCCAATCGTGTGCCCACCACACATCCCCGTCTTAGAGACTTAACAACGCAGCAAGCTAGCAGGAGTCTTGTCATGTCAGACTACTTCTTTTCGGCAAAGTAGCACAAACTTGAATGAGAGGTTCCCAGATATAAGACAAAGTGAATAAATACAGTGCCTTACGAACTGCCAACGTCACAGCACCGAGTAAACTTTAGCAGACAGCTGAGAACGCGTGTGCAGCCCGCTCCAAAACCAAAAAAAACCCCAGAGTTAAACAGGGCGTTCGTTTGTCGCGGATTGGCCGCTGTGCCGTTGTTTTTCTCCTCGATTGAAGCGCTCAGCGTTCACATTGGCCGCCGGGAAAAAAACGCTTAGTTTTTGTGAAATAAGCTGCCTTCACGTCGGTTTAAATCCTAAAACACACCCGATGGTTGAGAGCAATGAATTGGCGTTTTGTGTCAAAGAAATGCAACTGTCTCTGGTTTACTTGACATGTTGGAATGTCAAATCGAACAACATGCATATTGTATAAAAACACGGTTACTGAATATTTTTTGTTGTTGTTTTGAACAAGACTATGTAGCCTGACTTGACGCCTTAACTACCCCTTGGTAAGGGAAAAATTGGCGGTCATTCCTTTTCATTTGAAGCGACGACCTCATTTGATTTCTATAATGTAATGAAGACCAAAAAGCGTCACATTGGCTTCTCTTGAAAATCTTCAAATGGGGAATCATCGATTGCATTAATAGCCCACATTGCAGTGCATTGAAAATAAGCTGAAAGAAAATGCATGCCGATTGTGATACCATATGTTTTACAACCCTTTCTTTGAGGCCAGTTGCCTGCAAAAAAAAAAAAAAAAAAACAACAAAACAAAACAAAAAGGGCAAACTGTCGGGACAGGCTGTGCATTGGTGGGATTAGAGCGGTCTGTGTGTATTTGCTGATCACTGCAAGACTGGTCCCCTGTA